>JAQIXO010000071.1:0-50506 GCA_034700305.1 Protaphorura armata
CAAGTTACAAGGAAGCGCATAGTATTTTAAGGTTAAACGAAACAAAACCAATGAAGCACACATGAGCATGATAAATACAGTTAATCAACCCTCTTAGGCCCGCGATATTAGAAGGCGGGTGCACTAAATTTAATTGAATGGAAACAATTATGGAAGTACATAGTCAATGCAGAAAATGTTGTAGGAACAATTATGAGTCGTATTTGTATTATAATATTACACCAACAAAATATTTAAATATCTAATTAACACTGCTCCCCAGACAACGCCACTCAATAGTATTTCAAGGCTGTCTGTAATATGTATGAAAATAATATGCCAACGCTGTCTTTAATAACGCGCGACTTTCCTTTAGTTTTCAACTATTTTATTTAAGATTAAAGTTGTATGTAACATCCTCATCCCCAGAAATGATTTCGCCTAGGAAAATTTATATCGCAACTGAAAGGTATAATCTGGAGAACACAATATTAATCGTGATAACCTGGACTGCTTTTTATTTGGTACAAAGAATATACCCCTAGTAGTAGGAATAAAACTCCGTCCGTGTAAATTGTGAATATTGTGAAACTGATACCCGATAACTGTCGCTCGCACGAATGGTATCACTACGTACAACTTTGACGAACTTCTTGCCACGCACGCCTAGGCTTTATGAAGAAACAAAGTTCTTTTCCACTTAATTCGTTTCAATTTTAATTAATTTGTACATCAAATACTCAATAATTATCAGCATTGCTCTTTCGCATTTATTCTACCATCGTTTTGGTATACAATTAGTTTTCATTACACTCTTTCATTGCACTTGTATCAAGAGTAAAATCTTACACCCCATAATTACTTTTAATTAAATTCATCTAAATATTATTCAGTACTGTATTTAACTAATGCTAAATAACCGGGTATATTTTAGCCATATTATTAGGATTTTGATAGTTCATAAATTATGTCATACATCGTGGCATAGATGATGACATAAACTAATTCATTGATACATAAGATCTGCTTCCGATTCATATCTTATTAATTTCACTCAATCCATACCATTTTTACCCCCCTCCCCATTTCTGACTCTTAATCTGATTCGGATTCAGCTGTTGTTTGTTCACCGTCTGATGAATCTGAATCACTACTATTTTCCATCTCATCCGCGTCTTGATTTTGCTGGGGTGGTAGACGTAAAGGTGACTCAAATTTTACTCGAGATTCATAAAAAGCAATCACTAGATCTGGACATTTTAACTTCACAACATCACTCAGAATGTCTTCCCACTCTCGAGTCTCATAAAATTCAACCGTGAACTTCGTTACGAATCCATCCGTCTCTTCTTCCACATACACGTTATGAATTTTTTTGGGCTCAAATCCACGATCAAATCCATTTTTCGTCCAGTCATAACCCTGGACAAAAAATAAAACACGTTTTCTTTAAATTTGGGTGAAAATACAGGGTGGGGCCAAAAGACTATCATTTTCATGCTTCATGCACATATTCAACGAGGCAACATTTGCGGCACCTGGCACAAATAAAATTGTACTATGGTATTGGTCATCCTAATCGCACATGCACAAAATGTGCTTCATGTGTCTAAAGATTCAGTAATGCAAAAATTACCTCTCCGGGTTCCAACGCTGAATCGGGTTCCGGAAATTCTGGTTCCCCTTCTGTTGCCTCCATAATTGGACCGTCACTGTCACTGTGATACGATGCGTCCATGTCTACATCCGGACTAACTACTGTGCCAGTTCCAAGAATCAGACTTTGTTTCTCCAATAATCTTGCGGATCTGCGCCGTACTTCCATGATTTTACAGTAATTAATTGAGTTCCGACAGTAAAAAATTAAGCGAGGCCAAGAAGTAAGCAGATAAAGACGGTTAAACGGTAAGCTCTCGAATAATTTCTACAACAAATAAAATTCATCGACTTTTCAATTTTAATGAACATTCAAGTCTGATAATAAAATAAAATTAAGAGTGTGTTCAACTTACCTATTCTTTAAACACTGAATGATATTATGATTCGAACCGTTCAAAGAATAAAGAATTATTAAGCACTAAAATCTTTTAAATAAGTAAAAATAAAGTCCAGGTCGGTTTGTGACTATTAATCCACGCAACGTCCCTTCGTGTAAAACTAAATGTTTGTGAAAAACTTTCGTTTCTGGGTGGAAGGTAAGATACAGATTACATATACCTGGTGCTTCCTCAATCAGCAAGCCAAAGCCGGACTACCCAAGAATTTGCTCGTACTTTCAAAAGGGTCAATTTTGGGAGGGTTTTAAATTATGCCTAATATTGTTAAAAATAAATTGATCATTTTCGATTTTTGAAGTCGTTCTGATTTTGTTCGTGGACTTGGACAAAAACTTCACCAATTATTGATATGGAGCCTATTCGCACGTGTAAAACACAAACCCCCTCCAACAACGAGAAATGAGGACGCCGAATAATGGCATTATATAAATCTAGATTATCAATTCGCAAGGCTAAGGGCTCGAGTCTGAAGTTAAGCAGCGTAGACTTGAGGATATAACATATTTATCATATGAACTTATCAGAAGACGACTGCATGTTTTCTTAACTTCAACATCAAAAAACATCCAGGCATGTAGGACTGTGTTCTGGTGCAGTTGTTTGCCTGTCCTATTTTATTTACCATGTCAAAATGAGCCCCACGTCCGGAAATTCCAATCAAGGGATTTAAAAATCTTGTCAGCACGTACTGACGTACTGTAATTTGTACTACACATGGATCGCAATGGAATGCAACGCATAACACAGCATGCCTGCTGGACGAATCGGAGTCGAACTCTGGCATAGGAAAATGACAAGGGCTGCCACCCGTTCCGTTACACACATATTTGCTACCGACTACGGTGTCCCACAGTTAAAGTATAATAAAATGGTACACATCTTATTTTTTATCAATTATATTTGAGTAATTGAACATTTTCGTACTATTCGGCTTGCGGCATATGCAGTTTTACACATCGCATTCGCATCCAGTCAAATAAATCATTTTGTTACAATGAAAATATATAAGTTATTTTTTAACTCTGAGTTAAATAAGAAGTATGCTCATAAGTAAGGCTAAGTCGAAATATAATTTTAATTGTAAAATTAACGCGTTAGGTGCTCGTATTCGTATCATGGCACGGCATTATGGCTTGCGTTCTCATTCAATACATACACTACATACAAATGCACGGAAGCAATGTCTTAAAATAATGTTGAAAAACAATACGTTTCTCTGGTAGGACTGCATGGTCATATTACATTCACAATACAATCACATGCACTCATGTTTACGTATCGTCAGACTTATTGTTATAAATTTTATTATTTACTTCTTGTACAACGGTATGCCATGAGCCATGCCCGTAAAACGTGACATTTGACGAGCTCTTTTCATCAACAACTCCAATTTGATTACACAGAATTCGTCATCTAATGAACTTGAGACAAGTGAAAGCAAAATTTTAGGGTAGAGATCTGTACTTACTTATATCTGCATGTATAGTTTTGAAAAATTCCTTACGGTTTATATAAGACAGAAACTTTACTAACGTAAGTTTTCTATCCAAAACCAATGCAATGCAATGGCTTGATGAAGATTAAAAATGATGCAATCTCAATACTAGCGCCTAATTGAATCGTTTATCATGTATAAATTGGATAATAGCTCATCTAACAAACTAATACTCTTCCATATATTGTGCTAAATAACCTCCAAAAGTACATTAACTAATACTAATATATGATATAATAATAATACATGATGAAATTACAAAATCCGGAAGAAATTCTATCTGTATCGGATGATTGGATCAACCAATTTTACAATTTTACCAGCAAGTTGACAAAATATTTGTGCATAGCTAATAGTAGCATCTAATTTGCACCATACACATGCAAAATAAATCTGTTCTGTTCAAAAATTTAACATCTAGGTGCAGTTTATGTTTAAAAAAAAGTACGTCTGCAGCTCTCAGCTCTACTCACACAACATAATATATTTTTTAATTAAATAAGCTTTGTTCGGCGCTCACGAAAGAGCCACTCCTGTGTCGATCATAATCTCCCCATTTTCACCTTAGCTTTTTTTAAAAAATAAATTATCGCTAAACGCTAAGTAAACTTGATTTTTCTATTATCGATTTGGATGACATTCTTGCAACAGATTATCATTCTGCCGAGAAATTTTTATTTGGATCATTTTTATGAAATAAAGAAAAATTATCGTGGAACGCCCGGTACGGTATAGGAATACAGTACATGCTAATATATTGTTTTACTCCGTCCGTGTCCTCAAAAGTGTTAATGTTATGTATTATTCCATGTCAACTCCGATTAATTGTTTAGTGCTTTATTTGGACTAACAAACAAAGCTTGTCAACCAATCCTGTTGACAGGAAATAAAATGATATTCTAAATAAATTTTTGATTACGTGGCACGGTACGGTACGTGGCCATCCATTGTTGCACTTTACTTACTTGGAGTTAGTCACTATTACTATTAAGCTATGGTTATGGTAGTTAAGAATTTTGCAGAGGAATAAAGAAACAGACGCAGTTATCCAGTCAGTGCTCTAAGGAGCAGTTTGCTAAAATTAGCAGACAGTCGTTCGCTGCCTGGCCATTCGGGCCAACCTAAAATCGAGACCATCAAAACATCAAATTTTAACACAAATAGAAGTTACGGGGTGAGTTTTATTTCTACATTTAAGGAATTTTTCCGACTTCCAAAATTTTGGTATGAAAAATTAGTTTGAACTTGTATTTATTCCGGATTAATTTTGTTTCAGCGTCACGATGTCAAAATTTTTCTGTAACGAGCCAGCTTTTAGGAGAATTTTGGATTTTGAGGGATTTCAATATCGCCCAACATCTGGTACAGTTCTATTTGCAGCTTTTGGGATTGAATATTGGCGTTGTGAAATAAAAAAATGCCCTGGACGGCTTAGAAAAGCTGGGAAGATTTGCACAGTGACAATCCCACATAACTGTGGTCTTGCACAGGCCAATTCGGATTCGGACCGAGAAAGGTATTTCCTACGGACTATCGAATAATGATTATTATATAGAAAATAATATCTTCATATTTTGTACTTTCTTCCAAGCGCAAATCCTGAGGTGGGTCGTGCAGTGGCAGGAACATCTGGACTTCCAGATATTGTCAAATCCACAAAGTCAAAACGTCAAGAAGAAAAAACTAGAAAATATTGGGGTGAAGCTAACGAAGCGTTTGAGCCGACGCTGAAGACCCCAAAGCCGAAAGAAAGGACTTTGAATCCAATTCCGGAAGAAAAGGTAATTCTTTTTACCTTAATTACTTGCCAATTAGTGTATTTTTCTTGACAATAAGTACCCGATATTTTTGTTTCAGACGAGCGGAAGCAAACAAAGACCACTGATCACTGGAATTGAGAACGGGCGTGAACCAAAGGCTATCATTGGAATTAAAACTGATAAGACTGGCGTTCGTATGTTTTTGATTCAATGGCACGGACCTCACGAACCAGACTTTGTTCCAATCTATCATGCTCATCAACGTTGGCCAAAAATGGTGATGGATTTTATGGCACACGAAGCCTATACAAGACACACTGCCCGTGAGGAATCCAGACAGGCTAACTTGGACAACAAGAAGAACTAAACCAAACGATGCCTACCTTCTGTTTTTGTTCTAAAAATTGTACCCAAATTTTGTTGAAAATTAATCTCTATAATAAATTTGGTTAAATTATTGTTTGCACTTCAATCGTTTATCCGTTCATGTGGGAAATGTCAATACGGTTTAGCATACCATACATTAGGCGGTCCAAGCCATTGGCTAATTCTCATTGTACATTGTACTAACGTTTCGTTCCATAAAGTAGACATGATTCGGAAACTGTCCATTCTCTTTTGAAAAGTAGCTTGCAAAATTTCAATGCTTTCAATCTACACTTTTTAAATTCTTAAAACTTGGGACTACAGATAATCGACTGCAAAAAGTCCGAAACGGACTCTCACTCATCGTCAGTCTAAAAAAATAAAACAAGAGAAAACCATAATTGAAAATGTAAAACTCATGCGGTATTTCCAAATTATTATTCACAATTCCTTCATAATGATTTTACAAAATGTAAATATTTCCAAGTATAAACTTTGTGCTTATACAAATGTTAGCTTTTAGTAGGAGTATAGTAGTGGAATTCAGGTTCAGAACTAATTAGTGCTCAGCCTTTTGAATGTATAGCCATAAATTCAGGTTGTCAGAAATAGAAATAATTGAGTTTTTTTCTTATAAAACAACATTAGCTTGATAATTTTTATTAAAATTATCCGGTATCACTTTGATATTGACTTAAAATAAATTATATCCAATAAAGATTCTGTAGTAAAAAATATGTCTAATAAAGACAGATAGTAAGGATTTTATATTTTTGTAGTTAAAAAGTCCAATAACGAGTTACTTTTTTAAACAGTTCCTGTAGAGGTTCTTGGCTTTGGAGGTTTATTCCACCCCAGACGTTTCTCGTAAAACGCAATCACGACTTCTGGAAAACGTTCATTCATTTCTTGAGCTGAAACCAAATCCATTTGGTTGCACCCATCCCATCTTACAAGGAATTTGATCGGACCTCTATAATTACTTGAACCAACAATTTCTTTTGCCCTGAGTCCACGGTCAAACCCCCAAACGAGGGGTGGGGTGAAGGTACGCTTCTGCAAAAATAAATAAATTAAATTATAAATTACTGATCAAATTAATTTAAAAAAAACTTAAATAAATAGGACATTACTTTGAACCCTGTTCTATTCTCCCTTGGCGGCGGCACTTCATCGTCTGTTGTCTGTGATTCTTCTAAAGATGTGTCTGCTGAAGTTTGTTGAGATTCTTGAGTGGATAACTCCAAAACTTGTTCGGTATGAACTGGAGGGACGCGAAGTCGGTTCAATTTATGGCGAGGAGAACTAGACGTGTCTTCCATTTCGTCCAATGGAGGAGGTTCAGGGTCATCCATATCTTCTTGATCAGTATCGTTGTCGGGATTACCACGACTTTGATTCATATTCCTGGCAATGCGCTCAGCTTCACTACAAATAATAGAATTAGTCATTTTAATACAATTCAAATAATGACACTAGAACATCAAAACCTCAGGAATGAAACAGGAGGATTTTACTACATGCTCCCGCATATGTACAACTGTACTTAAATGTAATGACAGACAGACAATTGACTTGTCAGATAGGCGAGATAGGGACTTTCTTAAACTCTGTCAATGAAGTCAATTATCGACAAAGCATCTCTGTGGGAGAAATTATGGCCCAACGAGATTATTAAAACGAGGACAATGTTCTGCACATGCATCAAAACTTTAAATATTAGGCAAACTGGTGCTTGATGAAACCCTACGGTTCATTTTTCTTTTTGGATTTATCGATCAAATGTACATAGAATAAGACGGTGGTTTTCCGAATGTCTCTGGACAATGTAAGGAGAAAGTAATTCGGATAAAATTGTCCGAATCCAAATAACGAATTTTTAAATGAAACATTTCCTTTGTCTTAAAAATGGTTACGATTCACATCATATATTTTACTCTTTCAACTTGCTTACCTTTGTAAATTTGGCATAGGTCGACACAGATTATGACCTCTTGTATTCGTACATATTTCTCCCCTCTTATTCAGTCGTCCGCTACATTTGCCTTTAACACATTTGTAATATGTGACATTTGTAGTATTCTTAACGAGTGCATACTCAAATCCTTGGTACAGCAATCTAGGATTCTTCCATTTTCCCAACCCGTTAAAAGTAGCAACTCCGTGTTCCTGCATTGCCTGCAAAAAATACACATAATTTAGTTGGGGATGTCAAGTCGTAGTAAACGAAGCCGAGATATCGTAATAATTTCGATACCTACAGTATGACGCAAGTTGGCTGGTTGAAGAAACATTCAATTATCTTAATCTCACAACTTGCATTAGATTTATATGAATTTGTCTAACTCTCAGAATAATACATAAACACATACATACCACTTTAGTGTGATTTCAGGAATTTATTACCTTCTCAGTAATAAACTATAAACTAGGTTCTGAATTCCGCATGTAATTGTAGCATGTCACATGTGATTTCATCAAAGTTATTGGACAGGGTTATAGTTTATGACATTTTCGTCAATACTCGTTTATTTCAAATTTCAATTCTGAGAACTAAGGAATCCAGTGTAACTTCAAAACCAGAAAGTCATTCGCGGCTTTACCTTTACATTGGCAGAAATCAGAAATTCCAAAAAAAGTAAACTCTATTTCTAGAAACCAGTTCAGTCACCAGTATGAATTTAGAACAAATGAGCGAGAAACTATTTTTGAACTTTTCCGAAACGATTTCAAAGAAATACTGCACTATCATAGGTGGTTAAGTAAATTAATTAGAATCACATTACCCAATATAGTGAAATTTAGTTAATTATTGCGGACCACGCTTACCAATTAAATGGGAGATACAACCCACCATATGTAACGTAATCCCATGAAAGTCTATCGACAAAAACACAACACAAATATGCTGAGGAAAAACGGACAACTTTATATTACTGATCTACACGCTCGTAGAGGAAATCAGATAATGTTGCATGAGTCAAATTTTTTCCAACGCAAAATGAAAAGGTATTTATGGGACAAAATAGGTCTCGGAATTCTCGGAATACTTCACATACTTTACTTTTACAAGTAACGTAATCCTCTGTCAATGACAAAAACGACCCTTGGATCATTGGATGTCAGAGTCAAAACAACATCTCCACTCAAAAACCAACCTTGGCTTGGCTGTGTGCATAAATGTTGTAAATCTAACCTGATTTATTACAATTTCTAACACATTCTAAAACCATCTATGCTATTGGCCTTGACTTCGAGACATATTCCATCCAATGAGTCATAATTTATAACCAAGTACAGTAGTAAGAAAAAATTATGTCAAGACAAAATAAAGATTCGTAAGATCACATTAATTGTTAAATTCTGAAGCCTGACTATTTAAAAAATTAAATATTTGAGTTACTTTAGAATCAATTTTTTTTTACTGGATCAGCCTATTTGGTCTGACTCTGACATATGCGTGGTATTGACAGTGGCACATTGACATTTATGACAAAATCGGATGCATTCAAATTATAAAAAATTAAAATCAATTGCTTCACTACAATCAACAATAACCCATGAAATGATCTACTAATCTACTGTACAATAAAATTTGTTCAAAAATTATTAGTATCCAAAATATGTGCGTATTTACCAAAAATATCACTTACTATATCTGATATATCTGAAGACTGGAAGAATGTCCAGAATGAGCCCTGGAATTGCTAAAAAAATTGGCGAGCGAGTTTCACGCGTGCCGCGTAGATTGGCGATGAACAAAGACAGCAGCGTTTCTCAAAGACAAATACCAAGACGCTAAATTTTTTGGAAAATTCCCCAAAAAATGAAAAGGATTAAGAGGTGAAGTTAAGTTGAGTTAATTTTCCCTCCGAATGATATAAAATTATAAAAGTACAGAAAATACGTGACGAAAGATGGAGAAAGAGTAAAAGTTGTCTTCGAGGTTCTGCGGGTAAGAATAGCAGTGTCATTTTGAAGCTCGTCTCCAGATGGACCTCTGGGAAGAATCCTGGAGTATGGATGGCAGACATTACGCTCAATATTTGTAAACCCAAGACGCTCTTAACACCGTCCGTGTTGCCAAATGGCACAAGAGTACGCAATGAAGGTTTTTTCAAAAAGTTATGGAAAAATAAAAAAAAACGTTTTTTGTATTTTGATAGAAATTATTACATATCAAACTATAAAGATTACGGAATATTTGAATTGTTCGCCGGCAATATGTTGTATGCATGGGAGAAACCTAGTAAGATATCAAAGAAATTCTGAAAAAAAAGTGCACTTTGCTCTAAAATCTGCATGTCGTAGAGTCGTAGAGTAATCAATTTTCAACTTTGAAATATAAAGGCGAGGAATCGCATAAAAATTACGTGAGCACTTATAAGTAACTATATAGTACAGTATTCTATTTAACCGAGTTTTGAATGTCCCGTTTTTAATCATGTCTGTTCAATTTGTTGTATAATAGCCAGATGTTTTATTTTCAGTCTTTTATTTTGTACATATTTTGAAAATAGTTTATCTTGTAAGTCGGAGTAAGTCTAACAAAAATATTTTCATTTCTCGTCAGTCTCTAATCTGGAATCCCCAATCACTGTACAAATTTTATAAATAAAAATACTGTGAAATAGTGTGTCTGAAATGTAAGACAATCACTGACGAGGTGAAGGACCTCAGGAAGTGTCCATTCACTCTGGCAACGTTGAACAACCATGGGATAGTGTTTCCCCGGTTCAAGAATCTAATTCAAATCCAAATTCAGGGTTTTCCCAGAATAAGTATAATTTCCAAGCTCTGTACAATGACCTGTGAAAAATGACCAAGGGTTGTTTTTAATTAATTAATGTCACTAATTAAAATTTTAAACCATTCATTCAACCCTAATATGTAAATTTTACAAATCAAAATCAAATCCATCAAAATTGAGATTATTTGAATTTTCACAAAAAAAATCATTTTCCACTATTTATGATTTGTGTTTTCAAAAATCTATTTTTTGTAATTCAAATGTATCCGGTTCAAAAAGAGCTTCAAAATTAATCAGTGATTTGATTTCTGACATATAGGGAGTTTCCCTTAGTGTATGTATTTATCAAAATTTTGAAACGTGACCAAGTTGACTCATATTTTGACTTCATTCAATTCAAATCCGATGAAATTTTATCAGGTAAATTCAGCACATTTTGTTAAAAAATTTGTAATTTTTTGTATACATTATTAACTACGCACTACGCATCTGATTCTGTGTAATTTTCTACAGTGGTTAGCGTCTTTACCTAGTTAGAATTCCCGGGTATTTCATTTTGTGTCATTTCAATTGTTGTCAATTATTGAGCTCAGAACTCCCGGGAGTTTAATTGAAACTAATTCCCGTCTCTCGTCATGTAAGAAAATCAAATGAGAAATTAGTCACCGGTAATTTTCAAATCAATTTAGGAAGTCTTTTTTTTCCTTTCATTCTTCTGAGTTCTGAGAATTCGGCAGTGTGATTTGTCAGTCGTCCGATACTAACGTTAACAATTAACATCTGTTGTGGTGAACGAAGAGTTTTTCAGTTTTGCACAAACTGCACTGAACGCCTACTCGAAATCTGTCAAAATAAATTATTCCCTTCAATTTTGTTACTGACCAGAATATAATCTATTTTGATTTTTATCGTCGGATTTTATGTGACCATAAAATCGTGATAATAATTTATCACCATTTTTGACCTTTTCCTACGTTACGGTTACGTTTACGTTACACTTGTGTATGATAATAAAGATAAAATCAAAAATAGATTATCTAGAGCTCAGTCAGGTAGACGGATTAATTTAATTACATTTCAAGTGTCCAGAGTCTTCAGTATCCAATGGATGGAAACTGGACACATTGGAATAATTGAATTTTATAAATTCAAGTCGTATTTATTTTTCAATCATGATTTCTGGCTCAAGTGCGGTTTGTGTGTAAATTTGTTTACAAACCATCTGTCATTGTTGAAAAAGTTCGTCCTCTTTGATTCTTCTTGTGTCTACTGCGGACAAAAAAAATTGAAAAATGAAGTATTGGTAAGATTAATATTTGACTGTGGATTTTATTTGGAAAGGGGGATATAACCTGGTGAATTGTTAATTGTGTTATGCGTTCAATTCGACGGTTGTTTTGATTGTCCCATATGTATAGGTTAATCTTTGAAGGATGCAATGGATTTTATATAATATTTTGTTTCAATTCGATTTTTATTCTTGTTTTCTAGGTGGGGAGATCGACAGTTAGACCACATTGACCTTACGGAATTTGACGAACAGGTACACTTTTGGGGGAGTGACGGGATTTTGGACAATTTCGTTCCACCTCCACCGAAAATAGAGAAAATAGAGACCGTCTACGACTTGGACGACGTAGACGAGGACGCAATCATGGACGCTGGAGACGGTCCAATCGAGAGGAATGGAATGTCCAAAATTCGGGACTTAATTAGAAGACAGCGTCAAGAGTCTGAGGGTGGAATGGATGATTGCGGTGGATGTTCTGAATTGGATTTCGTCTACGATGATGCTGACACTTATGCCAATGAATTATCAGAACTTTACAGTTATACAGAAGTTCCAGAATTTCGTAAAAATTTGAATACATATGAAACTTTATTGGCAAAATGGAACTTTACACTCCCATGGCAGAGAATGAGTTTGGAAGAAAGGAATTCAGTTGTCCATAGAATTCTTTACCATTTAGAACTAACTAATAAAGTTCAAAGGAATGAGGCGGCTCGGGCACTCCTCTACATTGCTCAAGTATGGCAAAATAAATAATATTTCCTAATTGTCAATTTTTTTTCAATAAGTTTACATATATTTTTATTTGTTCACTCAGGGTTGTTGGGCAGAAGTTCAATCTGAACAAGAACAATTGGAGTGGACACGACAAAATGTGACGCTTCTTCTCAAGAATTTTGTGTTTCAAACTGTGGTGGATTTACTCAGTTTAGAAGTAGAGTAAGTGATTACATTCATTACATGTACTGTATTAATAAATATTCAGTAATTTTCTTCCAATTTATATTCTTATTAATTTGTAATTTGTTCATTTTGCACAGTTTCGGTCCTATGGCGGTTCGGAAACCCGCAGTGAGCTTGGCGGATTCATCAGACCTTCGGGTGATTCTGAGTATTTTGTACACAATCATTGAAACGGTTCGAACAACAGTCCAAGATGAATCTGAAGAATTCCAACTACTACGGACTAACTTTAGAGCTGAACTGAGTAAGTTTATTGCATTAATTGATTTTGAACGAAATCCTGCTTTATCTAAATGATTTTTTGTTATAATCCCTAGACCAACCCATGAAGGATGACCTCTTGGCTGTGAAATTACTCAAGATGGTCACTAAATTCTGCGGAGGTTCAGCCCCACATTTCCCCATTAAGAAAGTTCTTCTAGTTCTCTGGAAAGTCATCCTTGTTTCTCTCGGAGGAACAACGGACCTACGAAATTTGAAAAGTAAGTAATCAGTAACTCAAGAATTGTGACGAATACTTCCGTGTCATTGGGAAAATATAGTTACAGACATATCAATTCATATTTTTTGATTTCAGACAAATATCGTGACCTCGTCGGCCTGGCATCGCTCAAAGAAGATACGCTGGAAGTGTCAAAAAATATGAGGGCTGCCTCTCCTCCTGCCAATGCTGCTGACCTCTTGGATGCTCAGAATGAGAGGAGGAACACGCGACCTCTGAGACGCGTAAGTTGTAGTTAAACAACTGTGTTTTCGAGCTAATATATTCAATTGTCTTATCTGATTCAATTTTTTTTAAAAAGGATGATCCAAAAACTTATCTGAGCATGATTTAATTAATTTAAAAAAATGAATTGCAGAGTTTAATGAAGCAAAGTAGTTTGGATGAAGCTGCGACGCTTGAGTTTGAAATGAACGACCCTATGGATGAAGAAATGAAAGAAATTGAAGAGCGACGAGCGATGGAAGAATCTGGAGAACTTCCACAACCCCCGTCACCACGACCAATGACCCCACTTCCCGCGAAAAGCAAAGGTCAGTCCAGCTTAAGAATACTACAAAGTCTTTGACTTTTCAATAAGACAGTGGTCCTAATTCAATTTTTTTAAATATTTTGTAGGGCTTCCATGGACACCTAAAGTGAGACAAAAGGACTTAGATGCATTTTTGGACACGTCAAGAATGAAATTCGTAGGATTTCCAGTCCAAGGAGATCGAGATACACTGGCTGGGCTTCCAACTCCTATCCATGAAGGTGTCCGAGTTCTCAAAAGTGTAAGTTTAAATTACCACATTCAAAATACTGGCGGGGTCATGTTTCTTGACCAGAGTATCTTCTTAACTGTTTTTCTTTTGTAATTAATCCCTTCTTATAATCCTTTGTTATTTAATTTCCTCTTCCAGCATGTCTACGTCTCTCTTGGGGAATGGCAAGTGATGCGTGAGGAAGAAGTTTGGAAGTGTCCAATGTCACTGGCAGATTCTGACGCTGAGGCTGAAAGTTTTTTGAGTGAAGTTGAAGTTCTTTATGCGGCCATGCTCCCTAACCTACCCCAATACATCATCGCACTTCTTAAAATACTATTAGCCGCAGCTCCAACTTCTAAGAGTAAATCAGAGTCCATCAATATAATGGCAGATGTTCTTCCAGAGGAAATGCCGTAAGTTTTTAATCAGTTTTTAAGCAAGTACTAGATTGAAACAAAAATTAACTAAGTAGTCAATCCGACGATTTTTATATGAGAAAGCAGTTCACTGACATTAAATAAAATGGATATTTTGTAAATTAGTATTTTTTTTAATAGGATGACGGTGGTTCAGTCAATGAAACTTGGGGTAGACGTAGCTCGTCACAAGGAAATTATTGTCAAGTCCATCTCAGGAATCCTTCTCCTCCTTCTCAAACACACAAAAGTGAATCATGTGTACCAATTTGAATTTATTTCCCAACATCTTGTCTTTGCCAACTGCATTCCTCTCATCCTCAAGTTTTTTAATCAAAACATCACGGCATACATTACGTCTAAGAATACGTGAGTTATTTAATAATACATGGAAAATATTATTTATTACTCTGTTCACAGATCACGGGAAGAATTTTAACGTTTGATGTTTTTTCTCTTCAATTTTTAGCATCGCTGTCACGGATTTCCCATCTTGTGTACTTGGTGACCTCCCAGAATTGACCCCAGAAAGTCTTGAGCTAGGTGACCCACAACCTTACTGTTGGAGGAATCTCTGTGCGTGTATTAACCTTCTCCGTGTTCTCAATAAACTGACGAAGTGGAAACACTCAAGGATTATGGTAAAAAAAATTCATTTTTTTTATTCAATTCAATATACAAATCTCAATATTAATATTTAAGTGGCTCAGAGGTTCACAAGGAAAATCTGGGATCCTTTTATTTCCAAATATTTTTTTGTTATTAATGTACAATTTAATTCATATTTTATATTTATTTCATTTCTAGATGCTAGTCGTGTTTAAATCCGCTCCAATTTTGAAGAGATCCCTCCGAGTCAAACACCCTGTGCTTCAACTGTACATTTTAAAACTTTTGAAAATGCAAACAAAGTATTTGGGACGTCAATGGAGGAAAGCTAATATGAAAACCATGTCAGCAATTTATCAAAAAGTTCGTCATCGTCTCACTGATGACTGGGCCTATGGAAATGGTGAGAAATATTTTTTTCTGCGTCCAATTAAAAATAAATCAAACCTCCACTAATTCTAATACGCATCACGCTGAAGAGGTATCGATAGTGTGTTAAAAATTTCTGGCGATGAATCATACTTTTTCTGACCGAGGTAGATCTGCGTTTGGTTTCTCAATTCATTTGCTCTGAAATTAGTCCCCTTGCCAGCCAAGTGACATTCCTTATTTTTTACACACGGTGTAATTGTATACGTGGACACGGTCAGTTTTCATTATTGCCAATGTCAATGTCAGTATGTAGGTTTACCGTATGATTGCTAGTATTTGAGCCTAAAACAACCGGCGAAATGGGTTTCTTGTGACATTTTTAGCACACCCCAATGACTCTCTTCTCGATCACAGTCTCATTTTTTAGTTTCACTCAGGTGTTACAGTGGGTGTTAAAATATACAAATTAAATAAGTCAAAGTCGGAATGCCGACACTGCGTGGCCGGACATAGTATTTAGTATTTGACAGCTTTGAATCTGTTTGAGTTGGGTCCACAAATAAATAGTGGCAAAATTGACAAATGGACAGAAACTTTGTCGTGGTTCGTTTGTCTTTGTATAGACAGTCATTTCGCGACCACGACTTGTACTGTACTTGTCATGGTTAATTTACACGTAGTCTTAAGAATTTTTTAGTTGAATGGTCCCATAAAAATTGGGACATAGCAAATCGGCACGCACACGGACACGGGACAAGGGTCATTAGTAATGTTGGCAAATAAAACAAAAGAACAGAGCAGTTGAAGGCGAGACTTTTCTTTCTTTCAAATAGTTAAAGGTAGGAAGGAATTATGCTGAGGATTAAGGATTATTTCCATGAAATGAAAATCTATTCCTTGGAAATTAAATGAAATAGAATTTATCATAATTCTACAAAAAAAATACTAGAGGTACCTTTCCAATAGCAAATTAAGGAGCCTTGCAATATTTATTGTCTAATGTCAACTACTACTGAAAACTTTCCCAATGCCAGCCAAATTGATAGGAAAAATTTAGTTTCTCCATGGAAAATTACATAGCGGTGTTTGTCTCTTCGCCTTACGGCGAACATGAGTTATTGTGTGTAGTATTATTTTTATTTATTATAATTACTGAGGTTGCTTAGCTTCCTTTACTCATACGTCTCCGCATTTTTAAAGGTCAGGGGCAAACTCTCTCATCTTAATAATTTTTGGAAGGTAAACAAAACAAAGACGAAGTTTGAGTCTAGAGCAATACAAATTAATTTGAAATGACCATGACAGTGGATTCGATTATTCGGATTGTTTTTACTTTCCACGGTGTACGTACGGACTTTTTGTTTGTTTATGAGTTAGAGCTCGTGTTTAGTTGGAAGTGGAAGTATGACATGGCCAGGGCCACAGGTTGGTAGGATTCGTTCGTAGTATTCCTGACGTCAAGGTTGATTTTTATTTTCTCTACTTTCCTTTGCTTTCTGCGTCTGGGCCTTGTGAAAGTTCGTCACTCGTGAATTTCATTTCAACTATTCTCTCAGCTGGTCTCCCTTGTTTTTCTGTTGAGGTTGAGGTTGGTTGTCACTTACTTGTAACCTTCACCGTTTGTTTTCCTTTCGTCTCGTGTAGAGTAGAAGTAGAGCCAATGAGAAAGAAATTGTGTATGAGAAATGAGGGGAAAATTGGATCGTGGGTTGACAAGACCTTGAGGTGTCATGTCATTTTATGGAAACCATAAAGTTCTTGAACTATCCCTGCCATGCCACGCTCAGGCATTCCTCAAGGTTGAGCTTGTGCTGAGCTGAGTGAGCTACCTCATCATAATATTGTCAATATCCTTCTAGATTTATTCCTCCTATCAATTTACGTTTTATTCATTTATTGGTAGAAGTGTAGGACAACGACAATTGACGACAAGTTAGAATGAGGTGGTTCAGAACCATTGCCCATTGACCTGAGATAAATAAATCGTTTAGGATTTCATAGATTCACTTCCATTGGGCTAACTGAAGGCATCCATTGTAGTAGTCGGATTTCATCCGAGTAGAGGAAAATTTCATTAGCACTGATTTTGTTGCTGTTGACCGGAACTCCTAATGACCCATTATATGTAGACAATGTAGAGACTCCTCTCAAAATTTTGTTCATAATGTACATCTCACTATATAGTTTGTACACACTTATGTCATTTTGAGATATAATGGTGATTTTACTCTGGACCACCCCGTAGATGGCATGGCAGGTTTTGGAAAAATTATATCTAATAAATTCACCCTTTTCGGTTCAGTTCAGTTAAGTGTGGAAGTGTAGGGAAAAAAACAGTGTATGTATGAAATGAAGGTCCACCGTCCACCCGTCCGTGTCCATACAAAGTGAAGTTCACCTGAGAAAGAGAGACATTGACCTCGAACACCCTCATCCGTTCCGTGCAAAACTCTCAAGGCCAACACCTGTCCCGTCCCCAACCTACGTACTTTCTCCGTCTCTCTCTCTCATTTTTTCGTACGTACTGTGCATGTATTGTATTTTATTCATAAGCATAATTGTGTGATTCATTCTCATTTATAAAGAGAATATTTTCCAATGTTAAGTACCGAAGTAAAAGTGACCCTTACATGGTACTACTACATGGTCTCCGTAACTTCTAGGGCTGCATTTGATTTTCAACTTGACACCCTTCCAATTTTTTTTGACAGATTAAGATGTCCCCTTGTGAGAGTCGCTAGACTATACGTAGTAATTAACCTCGGTTGAATTACTATTATGCATTTAGCTCATGAGGCTTGGCTAGAGCTTAGGATATTTTCCCCATTGTATAGCAATAATTGTTTGGGAGAAAAAAAGAAAGCGTTTATAATGGGGTGAATTGAGTTCTTTCTGGTTCAATCCCTCACTTTGAATACAATACTCAGAATTTGGAATCAATGAATTCCATTGAACATTAATTGGATGATGAGTTACCATGGCCGTGGCTGTGGTAACTCTGGCGTGATAGAAAGGAAAGGAGACTATTTTTTTTTGTCAAATAGTGGATGCACGAATAAGAGCTCGCATGAAATTCAATTCCAATTTCAAATTTTCAAAAGGTTGAACTTTTAAAAGCCATGCATACTTTGTTGTGTCCGATTGAACGTTTCGTTCACACTCGGGATTTAGAATTTATAGAGCAGGCTTTCTTCAATCCCCAAAAAAATAATTTTGGGTTTGAATAGTTTTTCAATGGAAATGAAAGTGGACAGAATTTGAGGAGAGTGTGAAGTGAGTGTGTGTAATTTTATTACATGCAAATACATTAGGACATTTGAAATTTCTATGAGTAAATTCTAAATGATTTAAATTATTGACCGCGTTAAAATGATGCTCTTTTGAAAAAGCTGTAAAAAAAACTTACATTTTGTTATAAGATTTTGCTATAAGGGGCAACCGGCACCGTCATACAATTATTTCAATTCATTTTAATTCTATCCCACATTGCATTGCTGTCTAAGCATGTGGAGCTAATGGATTTAATTTATTTTGAACTGGGTGAGGTCAGGTTTAGGTGTCTACATAGTTTTTTAGACAGACAGACAGACAAACAAATTCAGTGGATTGAGAAGATGCGATCTTCTTTCGCAGACAGACATGTTTTTTCTTCTCATCCCGAACTTAACGCACTCACCCATGACTCATTCATAAAAAGTAATGCCAGAGCAGAGCGGAGTTCATTCAAGTTTCATTTTCATTTACGATTCCATTAATAATGAACTCAAACTCAACTCACACATCGACCGTTTTTGTGGTCAAACGAGCCGTGCCGTGTTGTAAACGTATCTTTTTTTATACGGTTGACCACGTCCAGCCATTTACTAATTAGTCATGTCTTTTTAGACTGAATGGAATGGACAGGAAGATTTCAATTACTGTGTTAGGGACGTCAGGGCTAAGGTTAGGTTATGGTCAACTCATGCATTCCTTCATACGCACAACAAATTAAAAGTTGAAGAGCTAATTAGGAAGTTGTAATTAGGGATGGACGCATACATTGTATTTTTATAAAAATAAATAAATATAAAAATGCATTAAAGTTTTTGAAAACCACATCCTATGTTGGTTTCGTAGAGTTCGCTCTGTCGAGATAATTTTAGACACTGTCTTTGAGCTTTATTGAGATTCTGATCAATTTTAGCAAGTTATGATTCCTGGGATTCGATTTCCAGGAAAATCAGACAATATGGGACTGTTTTTTTAAGGAGGCTTTTCTCCACGACACTACGTACCCGTATTATTTTTGTTTTGCGAATAATGGCCCTCATAGTTTAATTAGATACATGACACGTACGTACACGTACTGGAGGTAATTGAATCCAATTAGCTAAGGATGTCCTTGGATGAAGTGTTAGGTTTACCTCTTTATTTGTTTAGTATGATGATGATGATGATGAGGGCACGGAGGATAGGATTGATTGTCCTTCAATGATTTTATTACCTTTTTGTCTCTTTTGTTGAATAAGTGAGGGTTCAGGGATTGACCTTCGGGTTCAACTTACTTGAGCGGCTCATGAACCCTTTTTGCCATTCGCTTCTTTGCAGATTTATTTTTTCCAGGAATTTGAATGAACCGTCTGGATGTCATCTCCATTCTATTCTATTGTTTTATTTGTTGTCTAGACTTTTTATAGCTTTACCCGCATGTGACCGTGACTATGAGCACAGCATGGAGTCATTCTCATAATGAGTAACCTAAGACATGCAGAATACAATAATTCATTGCTTTGAGGCAATTCTCTTGTTTTTTTTGTATATTTTTGGGAGGCCCATAATAACCATTAATTTTAATTGTTTTTCACGTAAAAACACCGAAGAAGTTTTTTAGGCATCCGGCAGGTTTCCATTAAAAGGGGAATTCTACTCATGGTCAAATATGTTCGCCGTAAGAGCATATGTATTAGATTACTATCCGGCGTAGCGAAAGTCACCCTAGTAGTAGGAAAGGATCTCTCTCAGTTGGCAAAATATTTTTTTCTCTATGATTTATTGAATATTTTTCTCTTTGGATTTGTTGTTTGGGTTATTATGACTAGATTGGAGACAAATGAGTCTGTTTACGAACGTGTTTGAGAATTTTTCATTGATAATTTTTATTTTTTTGGTTAGTCTAACCATTTTTTTCCTCCCTGGACTGAAGTTGAAGTATTTTTTTAATGGCTCTTCATTGGTCTTTTTAGTCTTGGTTTAATTTGTCTATTGTTGATCTGTTGTTGAGTTGGTTGTAGAGAAATGAGTTTTTTGGTTGATTTGACAGTGAAGTTTTATTATTGAATGAGTGAGGGAAATAAATTTTGAATAGGATTCTTTTTTTTTTGAGAGGGACTCTTTTGATTTATTACTCTATTAGTTTGGATGAGTTATTATTTGAGGGAATGAAGTGAAGTTCCATTCAATACATGATTCATCCACTCATACATATTATTGGTGAGGACAGAAGGAAATTGAATGAATGACAGACACACAATGAGACAATACACTTGAGATTTTATTAAGTTTCACAAGAAATGCACGCACATACACACGCATCACACGCGGTGCGTTTGGGGTTCGGTCGCTCGGACTGACTCCAACTCTTATTTCAGTTCATCAACTCCTTTTAATTCTAAAGAATTACAAATTATTACTCTCGAATCCCTTCAGATGATACATACAAGTGTTGCCGGAAATTTATTTCCCAAACACCGTCGGGATCGGGATTTGTGGATGAATTTTGGAATACCCTGTAGATAATTATAGAAAGCTGTACTAGCAAAAATTTAATAATTTGACATAAGTTAATAGTGGCGTTATTTTAAATTGTGTTTTAGATTTGGATGCAAGACCCTGGGATTTTCAAGCTGAAGAATGTGCCCTAAGAGCTGCTGTGGATCGATTCAACAATCGTCGATACGGCGACTGCACCAAGGTGTGTACTTATGAAGTGTGATCTAATTATTTTTTTCAGAGATTCCATTTTAGAATATTTGTGAGTAAATTGTAATTCATTAATATTATTCATGTCATTTCTTTTTGTTCCATAACAGATTTTACCAGATTTTGAATCCCTGGACCAATGCATGAGGAGCGTTCTAGGACAAAATGTTCATTTGACAAATACGTTTAAGGACAACTACGAAGTATGGCTAGAACAAGAAGTTTTTCAAAATCCAGTGGACTGGGATGAACTGATAAAAACTAATGGTTATATATAAGAGGAATATGGATTAGGATTTAAGGGGAATATTGGGACGAGGATATTAACACATATATGTATGATGTATGGAAACAGTACGAAGAGTCAGTCAATTAATTCATAATTAACAAATATTTGTTGTACATTAGGCCATAATTTTTGTTTCTGTTAAAATTTTAAATGTGAAAATATTTAATTTACGTAAGTGAAATCAACTGTTAATTGGAAATAAATTATAAACTGTAACATGTATACCATCCCCCAAATCTATGCATTGTTCCGATATTTACGTAAAATGTGAAATGTGTAAAGTTAGCGCTACGTGAAAGTATAATGAATTAGTTAATTAATTTATGTTGTGTCATGTAATAAATATACAAGTGTGTGATCAATGATCAAGTTTGAGAATGTAACAAAATAAGAAATTATTTGTACACGAAAATAATACAAAAAAGCTGGAGTTTGCATGATTCATTTTATTCAAAATTCATTCTGTTCGTGCACCGTGATCACGATTCTAAGGAACATTTTAATTTGTTACATAGAAATTGAAAAATAATATTTTTAAACGGTAACTTAAACTGTATGTCGTAACGTTTTAAATTATACAGTTAAAATTAAGTGCATCCGGAGAAAGAGAGAAATATATTGCCTAGACAAAGAAAGTCCAAAAATCGCCACTTTTCGCAGAATAAACCAGATGTAATCATTTAGTCAGTTCTAAAAATTCTCTCTTTTTTGGAATTCGAGATCCACGTGTGCATTCTTGGAATATTCCACTAATTCCAAGTTCCATGAAAAATAAAAGTCAACTTTCCAGGAATGTATGGAGGTGGAAATCCTAGTCCTTGGAAATAGAAATCAAGTTCATCCAGTTAAGAAATACTCTGGGCACTACCGTTCTTCGGATTCGGAATACGTACATTACGTCCACATTGCGTCCGTCTTGTGTATAGTAAAAAAAAAGGTTCGATCGATTTGACACTTTGACGTTGTATTCTACGGATGCTTGAATGAATACATAGTAGTAAAGGAACAAGGCAGGCAAGGCACAGGCACAGCATGGCTAAATAAATGAATGGACCTTCACTTCAGTTAGTTTCTCTTGGGTTCATTCATACTAATTGTTATTACCGATTTTCCTTCAACCTTTTTCTGTCTTACGTTACGTACAACTACATATAATTTTACACCCCAACTGTCCCTACTAAATGAATGAGACTTACACTTAAAAAATTAAAGCCTAGTTCCGGTCTCTGACCTTTCAACACTTTATTGGACAGTTTGAGCCCTTTTCCTTCTTATCATCGCATTTGACGCACTAGTTCTGTGACTTAATTATAATTACCCATCTTATTTATTGAGTTTTGGAAACCTCGGGTGTTTTTGAACACATAAAAATGTCCATAGCATAATTGTACAACCCTCTAAAATAGCCACAGAAAAAGTCAAGGGATTTCTTTCTGTAGCAGTTTTCTACTTCTGTCCAATTTCTTTATAACCGTGGACAATTTAAGTATTTTTTTAAAAAATACTCTTTTCACCACACAAAGACTTGATGATTCCCACGGTATCCGATATGCCTTTGGATTTAGTGACACTGACTAATCCTCCTTGTCATTTTTGTTAACCACGTATAATTTTCCGCGCATTCACTAACCCTAATTTTTTGGTTAAATACTAACAAGAGGAGGCGTCAAGATTTTTTGTGACAGGAGATGGCTGGTGGTTTTATTAAGTGTTATGATTTATACTCTGGGGTTTATCTTCAAGATTTCAGAGAAAAAAAATAGTTGGCTTTGGCTAGGTTGGTGGTGGGATTCGTGGGATGGACAAGAATATGTCATGTCAAGTCAAGGAATTTTTGTGAAGAATTTTTTAAGGGGAAAAAATGTGGACTCCAGTACAGTGAACTTTGCCATGGTTGAAAGAATCTGCATGAATATTGAAGGCCTCCGGTTCGCAATTTCTCAGAACTACCCTGCCAGTCTTGTTCTTGTCTACCCTACCGCTATGCAGAGCCGTAACTAGCTTCGGACCGGCCTGTCGAATATATGCTACGGACCGGCCCAATGTAGACAAAACTTAATAATAACTTAAATTTAAGGCAGACTGTTGTGAGACACATTTCAAAATTATATAATTTCAGGCTGACCGTTTCTCTCTGACAGGACACTTTTGAAACATAAATTTTACACTGGATTCATTTTTTCGATTTTACTAACTGTTTAGCAACAATTTCAGTTCGTTGCCTTTTTGTGTGTCCGAATTTGAATCTGAACTCACCTTTTCCGCAGATAATTTGCAGAATTTATGCTAGCGTCGGCCCGGAGGGCCGAATTTTTTTGATTTTTTGAATACGGGAAGCAAATTAAAGATGGCTTTTTGTGTTTCTGAATGAAAATGTAGGACACTGCGGCACAATTTTCCCAAATCGGACATTTGGTATTATTATTATTCAACATTTTCCTTAAGTGGGTAGGACATTTCTCAGGGCAAGAAGACTGGCTTTCAAAAGTAAGGACTATCCTGCTCTAAGAAGGACAGAACCTGAATTTATATTTTTGAAGTATTCTTGTACACTGATATAGATTCTGGAATTTTATTCTCTTCTAACTAAACTACTAATCTCCGGAGAACTAATTTCCGGATGCTTTTCTGCCTTCTTGTTCTAATCGTTGCCACTTAACTCATCCTTGGTAAAACTTGATAATATCAGCCATGCGGGCCGCTTACTTCTGGCCATTTTTTCTAATTTTTACTGATTGATTACTGATTAGTGGACTCGGCCCTCGGCAAAGCTAAATAATTTTCATTTGATGATACTGGTTAGAATTTAACGACTATCCACGTATATGCAGAGGGAAAAGAAGAAAGTATGTTTTGGTAGGGATACAGTTGCACTCCAGGAAGTTATGCAATTCAGAATAAAGTAAGAGCAGAAATGAGCCGATAACAATCAGATTTGATTCAATAATCTGACTCCTAGATTATACACCCGAAATGAGAAATACTTAATCAAACTTCGAAGAAAATATTGTTGAGGTAACCAGTTTTATCTAGTGCTGACACGAATCCGGACCGGCCTCCGGCCGGTCCGGCCTGTTGAACAGTTTGTACCGCCTGACATCCTAGTTACGGCTCTGCCGCTATGCTACTTTAAACTTGCAAAAAAAGATAACGATTAGGTCTGTACGTACACTTGTAACTAGGAGCTGTCAATTTGAATCACACACACGGGTGAGAGATGTACAGGGTGGTCCAGAAAATAATTATTTTAAAGGTAAAGGCACTGCAGTTATTTAGACCACTTCAGTTCAAAGTCATAATTTATTAGCCTTTGATTCTATCGGAAGTGATATCAACCAAGTGACTCTACTCTAGAAATATTACTCTAGCCACCTTGATTTGTATTCACAGACAATTAATATGAAATGAGTAAAATTATGCGGAATTTCTGTTCCACCCTGTACATGCTGCAGCTATACTCCAACGCAACGCCATGACTTTATAATTATTAACAATATTTTCTTGTGATTTGCGAATAACTCAAAAACATATGTAGAGTAGGATTGTACTTGTGCATGCATGTACTTGTACACATGGAGTACCTAGTTTTTAATGTGAGTTATCGCGTGCAGTCGTCCAACCCAAACACAATGTCCGTTCTCACACAAAAATCCATCCGGTCAGGTCAGATGGTGGGAATTATTATCATTCATTCAAACAGACCAGCATGGATGGAATGGTAAAGAGTCTCTTCATGAATGCAAATTAAACATTATGTAAATGATGAATCATTGACTCTGACAAAATATCACTCACTCATTACCACCAGACATATTGTATTGTAATGTACGTGTGTACTCATCCTATTGTATTATGGTGGGAAATCAACATTTTAATCAATAATTTAATTCAAACCCCCTGCTCAGACGGAAGATTAATTCCAGGATGTTTTGACACCATGCACCGAATGATTTAATTCGTAAGGATCAAATGCTAGCCTTGTTTTTTAGTATTGTCTTTAATTTAAAGTTTTCAAGACAGAAAATATTTCATACAAAATTATGCTTATCTTTGAAAATCCGATACTCGTGCTAATTGTTCACAAAAACATCCGTCTCCCTGATTTGCATAATTTTAATTCTGTTGAGAATGCAAAGTTCAAGCTATCTGATTTTTTTGTTTTCCGATAATTGCAGACCTCGACCTTAAAGACCTAGACCTAGACCTAGGCCGTTAGGGTAGTCGCCACGTCGCCAGTCGACAAGATAAAAATTTGAAAAACAATAACCTTGTGACGAATGATTCGTAAATATTTCTCTCGGTACCGGAAATCGGCATGTGGTCAGTTAATTTTAAAATTTGACTGCGGCCTCAGACAACACAGAATCACTACTGTTTGTGGTTTCTTACAATTTTTTGCCTTCAAAGTTTTCTGAAGCCAAAACAAAATTGAGTCCTGTTTTGATATCAGCGGTTTTTTTTACTGTTATTTTTCTTCTTAAAATAAATTGATTACGTATTGATAACATGGGTGGCGGGTGCCGGCGCGGAAGTGTGGGTGGTCGGGAAGTCAATTGCCAATTTGCTAATTGTTCATGTTTACTGTCAAAAGATTTTGCTAAAATTGTTTTGGACGATTGTTTTGTACAGATAGACGCACAATAAAAAAAAATTCTGGTTCGTCAATATTTACTACCATTGTGAGATCAAATAACAAGAGAAAATTTGTTAATCTTAATTCAACATCTAATTTTTTATGGTCGTTCGTTTAAAACGGTCGAGTCGCGTGTCGCAAAAACGTCCGACAAGTTAATTTAATATTCAGAGTCGATTCAGATAAATCAATGGACGTCAAGTCTGATAATAAAAAAATCCATGCATTAATTGACAACAGCCAATTGACATTAATCGAAAAAAGGTACAAAATTTTTAGCATTTTTCACGGAGATTGGGATTCCGTCAAACATACGGATGGATTGAGTCAGTTTATTTACACACACTGATTGGAATCAAGGATATGTATGTATCCGTATGAAACAAGTTTCGGGGTCTTCGCTCTCCAGGTCTGTCTGGTCCTTCTTATTTACATTATTGTTTCCTTTGTGTCTCATGTAATGTAACCCTTTCGGTCGGTGGAGGTGTCGTGAGAAGAATTACGTTTTAACGTAGAGAGTCTCATCCTCATCGTCAAAAAATCGTTGGCCCTGAACTTGAGAAAAAATGGTTTGGAAAACAAAAAAAAATGGTTGGATTATTATGTTATATTGTTAAGTGCTTAAAGTGAGTGCACTGGGTGTGACTCCCACCATACCAGTACATACAACATACCATGCACCTCCATGTCTTTACATGTACTTGTACTGTACTTCTACGCCATAATAGTATAACGTAAAACTTGAGTCAGACAAACGTAATCCAGTCGTCATCGTAGTAAAGAAATCATTCTAAAGATTTTCAGGTGTTACCATGACGACGAGTACCGGGGGTTCCAGTAATCTTGGCGTTACACATTTTTATCCGCCCTATGTAGTTTACATATGTGCATATGTCTGGAAAGTCTGGATTACTTCAAATTCAAATTTCGCTTGGAGATTCCAGGTTACTCATTAATAGTCCTCGGAAATTGTGGGGTCTTTTCCAATGAAGCGTCCCCTGAGGTTTTCTAAGCCATGCGCGTGTGTACTAAAAGAAGCCAGATGCAAAGATCGTCTAGTTGGATAGATGGCGTGGGTGTGATCCATAATCGCCATCTACATCTTATAAAATAGCTTTGAAAACATTCGAGTCACCCTCCATGTGTATCCTCATCTTGGGTGGAGGTGGCGGGAAACTGGACGAGCATTTTTGTTGTTTTTTTGCTGATGATCATTTTGCCGATGGCAATGGCTGACTCTAACTCTTGGAATGGAATGTGGAAGATACGTTTCTTGGTTGTTTCTGTTGCAGGGCAGGACATTCATGTCCACGGATGTACTCGGACTCGTATACGGATACGGTGAGAAAGTTTATCATTGGAATTCAATGCACTTTGTGAGATGTCTACCCTGGCCGGCCCTGGTATCTGGGGTGGAGATTTGAAGAGAAGAATTCAATGGACTCACTCAGGGCCACGATTACGATTACGCTTTACGCGCCAGACTCCTCGTCAGTTGTTTTTTGTTTGGTTTCATTTTTTATTCTTTTACTACAGACGGATGGATGGGATGACCATGCTTTCTTAGGAGTTACGACGTAGATTTTTGGAGGTTTTTCCCCTCCAGTGTAGTTGGATTCTTTTTCCAGTAAAGGAAATACAGAAAATATGTCCGTGCCTTGCATCATTCTTTGAGATCATCGGACTTGGACTTTTTATGTATGAATGTGTATCATCACATCACATCCATCCCCTGTTTACTCCAAGGCTCAAAAAGGATTTAAACTCTTTTTTTAAGGAATCTCAAGGACTTTAGACTTTAGACACCAAAATCTCAGTCCCACACATCTTCATAAACTTACACTTATCATAATCTTTGAAGAATTTTCATCCGCGGGCGGCATCATTAATGGAATTTTTAAAATCACTTAACTTTATCACATGTGTGATATCTTGAGGAGTCAATCAGAATTATAGAGGAACATCCTGGTTTGGATGATACTCTGTAATTCAAGCCCACGCACATACGCTTCCTTTTCTTTAAAAAAATATCTATGCTTCCGTTTCCTAAAAGAATTTTCAAGAAAATTTTGGAAACTTGTTTGTTTGGAGACTTGACCAGAAATCAATAAATTCAAATTCAAAAAGCATGGCTGCATGTATTTTTCATTAGGGTTCATTGAATTGTTTCTAGGAAGATTATCTGCTATTGCTACTTACTACTTGTTATACAAAAGAATTTGTTACTAGAAATCTGAGCGGGAGATTTTGATGAGTTCAACCAGATGTTGTTAATGTACTTTAACGCATACTCGTTTTCTTTGGATTTTGTAGGAATGAACCAGCCGATGAGTGAAAGTGAATGCACTTTACCACACCAGTTATCATTATCCAGTCGACCTCGACTCCATCCACACATATGTACATGTACTGATTTCTGCATTAAATTTACTACTCTACGTACATACCTGGGTTGAAAACCGTTTAAGACAGGTTATTATCACACACATTCATCCATCCAACATTTGTATTCCTCATAAATATAAAGTCTAAGAATTCTAATACACTCAGACACCTTCATCTACATCTGTGTCTGTTTTACCTGAGTTGTGAGGCCAATGGACCCTGTAACGAGGAATCTCCTTCAGGTGTAAATCCTAATCATCCGATCTTAATGAATTTCCCAATTACAGTACGTCATTTTTAATATGGCGAACGTGAAAAGTGATTACCTTGTCAAATGATTAACAAAAATTTTCCATCCTAACAATTGACAATTAGAGCTGGGAATATGTGAATAACTAACGTTTGGCTTTCACAAATTAACTCCGACTGCGACGTAGTAGCAATAGTAGTAACAGTAGTAAGTTGTATACATTTTAGACAGGCGGAATTATGAATGGAGCTCGGTAGCCGCGTCGCCACGTAGTATGATTAGAACAATATCCCCATTGTTGTGAATCATTGTATTATTTTAAGTAGCCGTAAGTATAGTAAGTAGTAAGACGACCCCGTTAATTAACAGACAAGTGGAAGATGAGCTTAATTAACGGAATTTCTTTTTGTATGTACGTAAGCATTGCATATTGCATTGCATTGTTTTGTATTTGAGAATTGGGATCCACTTACACTTTAAATAACCATGCAATGCAATGCAGCACCTACTTGGAAGATTTGGGTCACTCAAAAACTATGTATGTACATATGTTGTGTATATGAGATTTTAGACTTTTTATTGTTGGTTTGTCTTTTCTCCTTGTTTAATTTAATTTAATTTAATTTAATGATAGGAGTAAAGTGTGTTGCTTAATTCGTTTCAATTACAAGGCTTTGTAGCTACTTTAATATGTGAACATTATAAACACAATATTTTACACACTTTGTAGCTGTAAATATGGCTGTCTTTCACGACTTTCCTACTACTAGGGGTACCTTCCCACAGACCAAATTGTAAGAATTTACCATTACTATAGCATGCACGCGAGCACGCGGTGATGTCGCCATCCATTGAATGTGTGTTGTAATTTTTTTTTTAAAAATAACACATAGATTAAATTATTTGAAAGGATTGACGATAATATCATTTGCCATTGTCGGCTTCGGCGTCTATTGTATCAATCTGAAATGAATTACACTCTCATCATTATTACACAAGTGTTTTTCCGCTCAATCAAAAGATCTGAATGTGAAGTCCCTCTCCACGCCTGCAAACACTGCATAGTAGTAGTAGAAATTCTAGTCAGAGCGTAGACACATCCACACCAAGCCAGTCAGTAAAAAATTCTTGGCATGGAAGCATGGAAGCATGGCTTGGGTTCTATGAACGAAATGATATTGGAGGGAATGGAAGAGGCGGGATGGAGATTCCGAAGAAATCCGCTGGATGTCTATACACGATTTTAAACTAAGGATTTACCAGTCAAAAAATTTACTGGGCTTCTGGTAATTCCAAACTGTATGTATACCCTCACTAACAATAACCAAACTAGCCGTTTTTCGAGGAAAGTGAGATATACATTTCATACACACTTCTACGTAATTTGCAGATTATTTCGTCATATAATTAAATGACAGGATTTCTTGATGAAGCCGTGATAAAAATTCCGGGTTATTTTATTTGCGGAAAGTAATGTTTTAGACTCGATCATATTAAATACTACAAAAATAATACTTCTAGTTTTTACTTGAAAAAATTGCAAGTTTTGAGTTTGACCTGTGGAATAAGAATTGGTAGAAAAATAGTGCTTCGAACACACACATGGACGTACATGTGGGCATGTATCTTACACACGCTTACGCATACGAATACGAACGATACATGATAAATTTTTCAGTCATCCAAACAAATGTTTCATTTCCCCCAGTAATATAGGAAAACCGCTTCTCTTTTTCCCCCTTCAATGTTGCCGCCTGAAGAAAAAGAGCGTCGGAAAAAATTATTCAGTGAGTTGTACTTTGTAGTAGTAAAGTAGTATTTGGGAATGCAGCTGGTACGTTCGTAGTAGTTTTTGCTTATGGAAGAAACAACACAACTACAACGTGCGAGCCCCTACGAACGATTTAGTGACTGAATGTGTATAGGGTGCATCCTTAAAATGCTACGTACTTACAGTACAACAATGTATTTAATAATGCCGGAGTAGGTAGGACATTGAATTGTTGCAACTTGCAACAACTTTGCACCCATACATTACATTACTACGTTCAACCTTCCTTAATTTTCTTTTCTCTGGAGTTCATTTCAGGTCGATCACATGGGTCACGTCTCACGTGCAATGTGATTCAACGAACGTACCAGGCACCGCACCGCATCTCCTCATTCCCGTCCATACATTTAGGTTCCCATACATTACATTGCATTTGAGATGGTCAACTCAATTAAAACTTAAAATTATAATTTATTCATAAGCTGAAAGATTGCTCTTTACTACTTACTAGTAAATTAATCATACCTAATAATCCAATTAATTCGTAGACATACTTAATTAGTTTTTTTGACAGGACACTGCACTCACTCCTTGCTCTTGCTACAGTAACTTGACATTGACACTGAATTCTCACTTAAATAATACTCATCTGATTTAACTCACGGCTACGATGTATGTACGCACATGAACTGACTAATCAAATAATAATTATACAAGCTCGCAATTTAGATTCCCCTTAATTCTGACATTGGATTCTCGGACTATTTAGTAATTAATTCTTGTCATCGATTTGATGGTCTAAAATGTGCATGCATGTTGATGTTACGTACTATTTGTGTATTTTAGTATTTATGTCAATGACAATGAATTTGTATTGAATTAATGAAGGTGTCATGCTATGTTCGTCCTTCCACAAATAATTAACACTCTGTAGTCTGAAACCTTCTAGGACAAATCAGACACCCGGAAATTTTCATAGGCCACATTGGAAAACGTTAATTAGGAAGGTGTTGAAAAAGTCCGTATCCTTGGTTCATTCGTTCATTGCCCTGACTAAATATTTTTCAAAGAGTCAAGACCGGGGCTCTTGGAATGCAGGTGGGTTGGGACGCTGCCCGGTCGCCTACACTAGGTTATGTGATCTCGGAGACACTTTTCACAGTACAATTTTTGAAAATAACAAACAAAACCTCAGAAGGACAAAAATCCGTGGATCTGTCCGTAAAATAATAATTATTGCGTCGTAAAACCTTGACGCCCTTGAGATTTTTTGTTCTTATCCTAGTTTTTGCGACTAGCTCAGCGACCTGGACCCGAGGTGTTTTTTTGTGTGAATCAAATCTGTGCAGGTGTATAATGATGTTGTTGACCAACACGTCGGTTCATTCACTCATAATTACCATACTGTGTGTACGTATGAGTTTAGATTTAGCAGAAGTAAGATGATTACACGTTGTTGCCCATTCCTTGGTTCGTTCGTTCCAATGAATGACTCATTGTGAGTCATTCAACGGGTTGATATGAACATCCTTGAACCTGACCACGCCAACAGCAAAAACCCCAAAAGGAATAACACAGCAAAATAACTCCATGTCCAATCCTTATTTCAAACCTACGCTACGTAGTGCATCTGCATGTGCATGTACAGTATTTAAGTTCAACTACATCACAAGATCACATCACAACAATGCAACGCAGAAAATAAAAGTCTATGACCTTAAAGATGGGTCAGGAATCTGATGTTAAGAAAATCCTGTGCAAAATAATGCAATGTTTTGTGTTCAGGTGATGCCAAGCAAATTCTTAGGTTTCGGGAGTAAAATTTAAGCCAAAAAACTTGAACGGCCTGATTGTTATTCAAAAAAATCAATGGAGAAAAATAATTCGGCTAATATTTCCTCCCTTTGGAAGGAAGGGCAGAGGAAGTCAGAAGTCTGAGAGAAATAAAATAAGCATTATTCTCCATGTTGAAACAAAAGTAAACTAATATTATGTAAATTCTGAATAAATTGAAATGGGATATTTTAGTGTACTGTACTGGAAATAATGGTACAACTATACAAGAGAATGGAATTATTACTAATATTGATTTTCCTATTTTTTTACAGGGCAGAAGAAGAGATGAGGATAAACATTTCCTAGAAAACAATTGTATGAGTTTTCCTGACGGAAACCACATTATTATGATATTGGGTGGATTATATTGTCTGGCTTGCTGTTTACGATATGAACGAATACATAAATGACACGAGCTCAAAGGATTCATCTCTTCCTCAGGTAATTTGACACAGGTAAAATGTACGTATTATACATAATAACATTAGTCTTATTGATTTCACCGCACCGTATGAAAATTGATAGAGTTGTGTATCATATTTTTATTCCATCCATGTTTTCTTTATTCTGTTCGAACATAAAAAAATAAACAATGGCATTCTAACGCAAAATACTGTGTAGCACATACCATACCATAGCATGCACTCTCCTCTACTGCATGTACATTTATTCAATTCGTTCATATAGATTTGGACTTAATTTGACAAAATACTCATTAAAACGAAATAAAAAATTGACTATTAAATTACTGCCGTATCAAATTTACGGATTTGAATAAAAACCTATTATGTTCTTTCTCCATTATTTCCTGATCATTATTTCTCCATTTATTTGTTTCATGATCTTAAATTCTGATCTGAGACACAATTCATGGGATTTTCAAAAATGTCGTGAGTACTCAAAGTTATGCTTCCTGAAAAATTTAGATTTTAATTAAGAGTCACATACGAAGAACTCCATTTTTCAAATTGTGCATTATTCCATTCCAATTACATTTGTTTTGGTTACAGTACAGTGTGGATAGAAAGAAAGGGTTATTTTTGAATTATCCGTCCATTTCTCTCGATAGACAGGAAGTAGTGTTCATTTTTTTGGTGGGTTGCTGGTGCGGGTGTGGGTGTGTGCCTGATCCTTCGTCAACAAGGTCGTGAGTGATTTGAGGCTCATGATGCCTCCAATGCCTCGTTCCTCGTGTCCGTGTCCTTCCTTCCTGGGGAAAGTGATGATAACCAACAGATGAACTATGGAGATTACCTAATCCGAACTTCCTACTCTCATTAATTATCAAGGATTCCCAAAGAAAAAAGGTAGTTGAGTTTTACTAGACTGACTCTCTTTTCATCACAAACTCTCTTCTTGGCAGAGGAAATTAAATTGCTCAACAACTGCTGACACAGATTACCCACTATATGCACCAGCCATTTCAAAATTCGTACAAGCCGAGGTCCAAATTACGGGAAATCATGAAATGCTAAAGAAAGAAACCCGGATTCTATTTGCTCAATATATGACAATGATAATGTCGATTCTCTGGTTCCTACTACTAAGGGGCAAGGGGTACCTTCCCAGACTGGACACAAAATTTTGAATACTGTACTTGAAATACGTGATTTTTGAGCTCGTGGCGAGCAGATCTTAAAATAAAAACCTGGTGGTTATTTTTATCGGTAGCGAATATCCGTCAAATTCTGGTTATTGGTCCTACGTTCTTTCTCGCCGTTAAATTGTGAGCACAGTTGGGGGGTCTCCAACCATACGGGGATAAACAATAAATTTGAGTTAATTTTATTATTGAGCCTGCCTGGGCAATTTGTAATTCGGTTATATCCCAGGATGACGACGGTGTCCACTGACCCCAAGGGAGTAGAACTCATTCATTATTAACCCAACTTGGCCAATGACTCATTTATTTGTGAGGACAGAACACGCTAAGGCTAAATCTACCTCCCTGATAGGCAGCAATAGGCACTGGGTAGGGTGTATCCGTCGTTTTTCTACATCCATGTCAATATTGAAGGAAAAGTGAGATATACATTTTGTATATAGAAATTTTCTGCAAGATCTCTCTCTCTGCAAGAAACTAATGCAAGGCGCGGGCACCAGAATGCGCGCGTGTTAATTTTAAACTAATAACTAACAATAAGACCAATAGTCAAGAAATTGGTCGAGTCACCCTGTACATAAAAATTTTAATTGCGCGTGTATAAAACCGCTAAGACAAAATTTCATAATTAATTGAATAATTCCTTGATTATAAATTCAGACGTTCGTTTTTTGTGGTTCAATGTTGGAAGGGCTGGGCTTGTGACTATGTATTTTCCATGCTGAATGTGGGTCAATGCCCCAACTTGGATCGAAAGAGGGTTGTTTTTGGACATGGAAGTGGTCATTAATATATTTTTTTGTCCAGTGAGCATTGAACATGGAGTAAAAATAAAACCCACGCCACGCCATGCTAAAGCGGCAAGTCCAGACCTAGCACTACTTGAAAAGTTTATTTTGCACATATGGGCGATAATCACGGAACGGTAGGCCGGCGATCAAATCCTCCACGGTATATCAAATGGAAATATGTCCCTCGGCGAGTTCTGAGTTCTGAATTCTATGTACATGTGTGTGATTTATGTTCCATACACATTCAATTGGAACGTAAAAACGAAGGAGCAGCAATAATTGTTTTTATCCCTTTTACTGTTCTCCCAATATCTGGCTCTCTAATTCACGCTTTTCCCTGTTAACAGATTTCTATTATTTTTTACTCAAAAAAGTGACAATATTGTATATCTAATATCGTCCGTGGTGACAATTTTCATGCAAGATGTTTTACCCACTAAAGTATGCCCTGCTCCTTGGGTTACCCTCGAAAGATTAAATGGAAGACAATGCCCATTTTCTTACTCAAAATCTGTGTTTAATGTTAGGATCACTGATCACCCTTCTTTTTTCTTACTTTTTGGGTTTATTTTACACTTTGGTGTTTCTGGTACTGGAAGATAAGAAAAGAGCCGCGTATTTTTTTGACAGGGATTAGCATCTCATGAAGAGTAATGGTGAATGGAGGAGGATCAAATTTTTACGGGGTTCGGGTTTGACGGGTGACATTTGACTCAATCATCAAGATTGACTTGACTGTGGTGTTTGTCGCGCGGTCGGATCGTCCAAGCCCAAGCCCATGTTCTAAGCCACATTACAACATACAAGGTGTATCCCAACAAAACCAAAGGAATGAAGCCATGAAATCATTATGAGATCATGTTGTGTCATGTCAACAGAGTGGAGTGAATAGACAACACCCCTTTGGCCGAGGACTTAAAATTTGTTTAGTGAAGAAAAACCCCTAGCGCAAGATTAAATTGTGGTCAAAGGGTAAGAATGAAAGCTGTTTGGATCTTTTGACTCATTGTGACCGTAAATGATTTTTGAGATGGATCCAATCTAACCAACCAACCAACCCGGGTATTTTTTTTCTTCTTCTGTTTGTTGTTACCCGGATCGCACGTGAATTCTGTAGAGAGAAAGGGTTTTCGATCCGTGGAGGTCAGACTTGGGTTGTATTTCGTTGCCCCGGGTTTTCCCCCTTTATCCATCCATCCATCCATCCATTCACTCCGACAAAATCCGGCCAACACTACGGTATGGAATGAGATCTTGAGAGTCGGACACATACAAAGAGAGCATTCAACAAGCGGGAGACTTAGTTTTCGGAAAAACTTTTTTCTCTTCTTCTTCTTCCCTATCCTGATCCTGGAGAATGAAACTGAGATGATCCCAGTAGTCCCATTATTCTCGCCAAGCTCCCGCGTCCACCACCACACTATGGAAAACCTACAATGTACCCCAAAAGGCAAAATGACATATAACAGTAGTGTATTTGTATGCATATGTCTATACAGAAGTACGTACATCCTATCATGGATTACCATAAGAGATTGCAGCGTCACCTAGCTATGCTCAATTTTTTTTCTCTGGAGAAGCAATGGGTCAACTTTTAACACTTCAGGTCAAATTTTCGACACTTTTCGCTACGAGAAATTTAAATTATCCAGATTATACTTGGAATATTTTATTTGGATTTGTCATGATATTTCCTAGTCATTAACCTCGACATGAATTTTGTGTCCCAAATAAATTTTGGCGTCCAGTCTACGGATATATATGTATGCGCTATGAATTTCTTGGTTAAGTCTGTTCCGTACACACATATGTTCGAATTGGATTGCGTTTGTTGTGTTGCACTACTGATACAATGATCATATTAGCTATAAAAATCAGTCATGGTATTTCTTAATAAGCGTTTTCCTGTTCTCATCTTCTCATCCAAGCGTTGTCGTCCGAGTCGGCGTGATGTAGAACCGCCAAGCCAGACCAGGCCAACCCTACACCATTCATTTAAGACTGTCCTACTAAAAAACAAACCTCTCCACGTGCCACCAAACCAAACCCTTTTACTACGAGACTACGCTCATTCTACGCTACAACCGAACCTTTACTACGAACTCTGAGTCAACTTCCACTTCCACCACGTTTTTTTTTCTCTCTCTATCCTTCCTAACCTCAAAACATTCCCATGACAACGACAACGTTTTTAGGCTAAGGCTGTGTCCTCCATACTGTGGAATATATGCGTATAAGCCACACTGGAGAAAATGTCAAAATTTTGGGTCCTGAAATTTTACACATGAAGTTTCTAAAAATTATTCTAGGAATTTTGGTTGCCTAGGGCCTAGCCTTAAGGACCAGAAATGATGGCGGTAAAAATACACGAAGGAAAACTAAGGTAACCGGATTGTATTGTATTATTTGCATGCACTCTGTAGAATTTGAATTTGAGTTCATCATGCTTGCATCTTGCATGCCAGGATGCAATGTTAAGAGTGAACTCTCATTTAAATGTAAAGAAAGGGTTAATTAGTCTGAGTCATGTTGAGTTTTTAGTAATTACTTACAATTACTATGAATGAACATTTCCGTACAGAGTCAAATAGACCATGTTAAATTTCTTGCACCCCCTTCGGCCCACTCGCACTCATCAGACTTAGAGTTAACTTAAGTTTGAATTAATTAAGAATTAAGGACCTTACCGGAATTGGGAACAAGCTCAAATTTTTTCAACCACCTATTGGTAATTTGAAAATACACAGGGACTCCCAACCCAAAAAGCAGTAGCTGTTGGTAAGGCCATGTAGGTGGGCATTTAATTAATGTTAGAATTTGCAAACATGCATTTTCTTAGTTAATGAATCATAATATGGTTTTCCAAGAACAAATTAAATCCTGACATTATTGTTATTAAACCCTGCCAGAGGTTAATTCTTGGAGATCACACATGTGGACGCATAAAATAACTCACATTTAAGTCGTACATGTCAAAATTAAATATTTTCCAAGTTTCTTAATGCTCTGTTACTCTTAAGGCTATAATATTTCATTTATTTTTAACCAGAAATTTCTGGTTTTAACTGGTGAGTGCTTCTTTGTTAATTAGTCATTTATATTCCTAACTCTAAAATTCAACATGTAACATGCAAGTGATTTTAGCCGGTCTACAAAAGTGTATAGATTTATTTCCAAAGGTAAATGTTCGCGGTGTTATCCATTTACATTCCACACATATTGATTCATGCCACACAATAATTCTTAGACCTTAATTTTTCTACATTTTTTAAAAGTTTACTTTGAAAAATTTCACTTCTTTATGACCCCATACTGTGAATTTTGGTTCTATTATTCGGATGATTTAAGATATCATGAGTAATGTGGTGGAAGCCTCGGCCTTACGTATTCGAAAAGCATGGAGTCCGGGTGAAAGTACATAGCCCAAATCTAACACCCACCCTTGGAGTGTAGAGAGCGTGAGCTGTCCTAATTTTTTGAACTCTTCCCCCTTTTGTCTCCTTCCTTATTGTTAGGAAATTAATTCAATTTAGAACATGAACTTACTACAGAACCTACGATTTACTATGTTTCCAAAGTTGGACTTTTCCCTCATTTCTACTTCCACTCCACTACTTTATTAACCCAGGAGAGGGGGGTGTTTCATTTATTGAATTATTTTCAAATTATGAGCATTCTAACTTCTCTCCCGCCTTTTACACTCTAGTTTCTCCAGAGATTTATCCTTATTTACTCTACCATCGCAATCTACCCGCGTCCTCTCCTGTGTCCCAGGCATGGAATCAAATGTCCAGAGATTTTCATCAATATTCCAGAAAAATTGGAGTTTTCGCTTGTGCATATATGTCGGATTCGATGAACTCCCGATATATTGAAAATGTACACTGAAAAAGTACAGGAAATGTCAATTAGTGTGTATATTTTTATCTCAAACACATGTTAACCAATATTTGACCCCAAAGGTGCTCTGATTTGACCTTTAGTTCCTGTAACACACACAAACACATAAAATAGCGAGATTAAAGGGTAACGGGTGGTTGTGACGCTAAAGTCCGTGTTTGTTTGTCAACTCTTTGAGTTTTGAAAGGGAAAGTGGGGAATTTGTAGTTTTGTAGCTTTATAAGTTGGTTTGGTTGGCAGCTATCCAGGTTATTAAATCGTGTGTACGCAACTTTGGAATTAGTTCAAGTTGAGTTAAAAACTCATGAATGAACTCCCAAAACTCTGAGGAGTAGTCGTCGGGAGTGGAGTCGAGTGTGTGTAGCGAGAAAACTCAAATCCCAGAGTTTCATAAAGTAAACTAAAAAGGTCCTGTGCATGTGCTACGGGATACAGAATACCCGGGTTTCCTTATAATTCATATTTACAGTTAAATTGTCCATGACACGTACAAGTACATTCATCTGCTCAATTTGTGTTCATTTCCCAAGAGTAAAAATTAGTACGTCTTCCCTTAATAAGAAATAATTAGAATTCCAGTCGTACTTTATGTAAAAAAACAAAAACAAGTTAACCCTTTATCTGTACTGTAGGTCGTTATATAGAGGTTTTCTTTTCATTTGCCAGTCCTGTACATATTTTTTCCCAGACATACTGTATTTCAATACTCATGCAATAATACAAAATTTGCTAGTTAGTGTTCCATTTTTTTCGCCAAATATTTTGTAGTCCTTCCAATATTCCAGCTATTGTAAATTTTTCTGAACTACTTTACTTTGCATAGCCTATTAATCTGCGATTTTTCTGCTCTCCAGAATTTTTACGTATGATCCTGACCAGGACAATTTACTAGACGCATGAATCTTTTAAAATTTTGAATTTCATACATTTGCCATCAGTTTACCCATGAATCATGTCATGGGCAATGCCCTACAATAGCCGTGCATGGCGTCGTGGCGTGCCCTGGCGTTGCGTGATTGTGCGTGTGCTGAGGGGTACACTGTTGACAACATTGGATGAATAGTTTATTAGGACCCGGGTTTTGAAGTTAGAAATTAAAATTCGGTGTCATTGACTCCGAGAAAGAAAGGGTTGGTTTATTTTCACCCTTCATCCTGAACAACGGAACGATTCGAGGCCATGGCTCTGCAATGGTCCCAGTGAGTACAACATGGAGATGGCACGCCAGCCAGAACTCACGACCACGCAAACCTTAAACCGCGCCACTTTCTCCATGCATGCATGCATACTTCGCCTACATGTACATGTACATATGCATGTAGTAATTGATGTGTCATTTGAAAGAATCTAATTAAAATTAATAATATACATTAATACATGAGAAGGAGTTCGGGTCGGACTCGCCGTGCCCTGGCCCTGAGGTTTGGGAATCCCAGCATATTCCATGTATACCACGTTATATGTGTCCCTCCTCTAATCTACCCCTCTTCTCCAGTTCCCGGGTAAAATATTTTTTCTTCCCTCCGTACCGTGCGTAGATTTTCCATAGAAGAGAAAATGAGTGCGTGTGTGTGTGTATGTCTGGATGCCTTTCCTTCTTCCTTGTTTTTTGACGACCGCCCCAGACACCCAGACACATGCTGCACCTATCGATCCGGGTTTTTCCGAGGCGGGTAAAATGGATGGAATGCAATGCCATGGATGTGGATCTACATACATACATACATAGTATTACGCTTCCTACTATTATACGATACGCGCGTGCACGTGCGCGCGTAGAGCGTAGAGTGTATACAGAGACTCCAGGATAGTTTTCGAAAGTTGGTGGGGAATATTTTTGTGAGGTGCGGGGTAGAGGATGAGGGGTCCCAAGTATCCCACAATTTCCACTTACCCCCCACAACCGCCCACTAAAACTTGTGCAATGCTCTAATGCTTTCTCTCTACCCCTAAACTATTCTTACACAAAAACTGCAGTGGAACTGGAACTGGAATACTCCTACGACGACTACTTCAAGGGAAAGGCCATTCAAAAATATATCTGGATGTAAACGGTAGAATACCTAAGGGGGGATCGATACTACGTACCGTACGTACCTACGTTCCAAAAACTAAACTTGCGATCCCGACATACCCACATAACATAGGTTGAGTTCAAATGGAAATACTGACTAAATATTATACATACGCACCCCCCTCCCTTTTTTCCCCATCCAGCCCTACCATGCCTGCCACAATCCATCCTCATCCACATCTTGATTTTCATTGATGAAATACCGTCTTACGTAGAGTACAGTACATAGGCCAATGTACAAATACAAACGTTGTACGCCATACGCGCGGTCTGGTCTGGGGCTTGTCAGGTTGATAGCTCAGATAGCTAGCTACTTTTTAAATCACATGGATTTAACATATGGACTACACTCAATATGCTCAATATCGTAATATCCTCGCTTAATTCATGCACACTTTACATCCCTGCTCTTTTTTTGAGTAATGTTAATGCATTAATTTTAATTCTTCCTTCATCCCCCCATTTGACCTTTGACCTCTACTACTTGTACTTGACATGGAAGTCTTCAACTTCCTTGCTTGGCTTTTTGGGCGCCAGTGATCTTCAAAATTTTTGAAGACACGACACCACACGATATAAGCATTCATTCATTCATTTTCATTGAGATGAGATGAGATGAGATGAGTGAGTGTGGAGCTGGCTGAGCTAACTGATTCAGATTTTAAAATATGGTAGTTTCGCAGTGATGTGCGCAACATAGGAATTAATACAAGCAGCCATTGCATTGGCGAAATAGTTGGTTGGCCAATGGTGTGAGGGTTCAATCTGTAGAGCAGACATGTTCTGGACTCTCAATTCCATTGCACACGAGGTTTCCTGGCATGCATACAGTGAAACGTAACATTCTGCAGGTTGTTAAATCTGAATGAATTAAATATCATGTCAATTAATCCATGGTTGCACGGATGATGGATTTTGTGTTTCATAATTTTACACATGTACATGTCAAAAAATGTATTTAAAAATACTATTTTAGTACATCGTTCATAGCTAAAATACAATGTACGGTAAAAGTGTAAAACTGCACACTGTAATATTCTGGAGAAAAAAATATTTCTCTATGAAGGGAAAAAGGAGCTGCTGAGGTATCTGATCTGTAGTACTGATGCTATAAGCATGGCGGATGGGGATGGCGGGATAAAAATCTACTCCAGTGTAAACTTAGAGGTCGTGGACTGACTCCCATGCCTGAATGTTTGTGTGTAGTGTAGTATGGAGGGTCGTCGTCAAAAAGCGGGAAGAAGGACATATATCCAGGATATGGAATATATCCTGGATCGAATCCAGACCAGACTCTTTATATTTTTTTCCCTCCTGTTCCTGCTCCTGCTCTTCTCCTTTCATCCATACATAGATTCAAGTTTGTCTGGAGAGGGGAACTTTATTTTGACGCTAGTCCGGGGTGAATGCCCGAATTCGGGGAAAATCGGTATTGGAGGGGAGAAGTCGAGTCGACGAGTCCAGAGCACAGCACAGTGAACAGACTGGCTGGAATGCCAGACGTGCGTGTTTCGTGCGTACGCGTTTTGTATACGTAAAATCCACATGGAGTTTTAACGTAGCGTAGATGGTAGAGGCGGGAGTCGAAACATTCCAACCATACAACCCGGGTACTACTACTCACTACTACGTCTGTCTACTACGAACAAAATCCATAGAGTATTCCTATAAATGGAAGTTATTTCAGAGAGAGAGAAACCCGGGTGTTTTTTAACGGGCTCAGGACACGCGAAGCGAAACCTCTATAGCTACCTCGATCTCGACTCCATGTGAGATGTGACTGGGAGCCACTACTTACTACTACCCTCAGACTTAACCAATTAGTTTTAGTAGATTATATGGATGGATGTATACATATACTGTATCCATCTAAGGGCTATATTACAGAATATGGTTCTAAAACTCCGAAAATAGACGTAAATCTCCGGATGACGGCTCACTGTCATCCATTAGTGTATATATGTGTGTGTTTGTACGGAGTGGCCCTCGTAATGTACGTACTAGGTAGCATAGCTTGTTACAACCCATCCCATCATTTTACCAAATGTTAAAGTGTGTCTCCACAAAATTTGCATAATTTTACTCTACAGTTTTCCACCCCCGCCCCTTCAATATCTTGGATTGGGGTGGATGGATTTCTCAATTTCGAATATTTTTCAGGGATAATTCTTATTTAATTTGCAGGGAAAGAGCATGATGGTTTAGCAACGTGACTACACGTGTGGATAACTAAAGGGATGTACCGTACTGGTGGGTCCACCAAAATTCATCTAATTTTAAATAAGGGTAAATTTGAAGGGTAAAACAGTAAATTTTGATAAAAACAATCTCAAATTTTGAACCCTCTAAAAATTGCACCCAGACAATGTTATAAAAAATTTGAAATCATTGGATTTTAAAATAAAAATGTCAACTTGGAGTCATAAATGGTTGATATTTTTTGGCCCAATTGTGGTAAGGTCGTCTATTTTGGTATTTGTTGGAAAGTAGGATAATGCAGTGGTGTGTTGTTGAAGGTATTCCTTTCATGGTGTCATTTGAGCATGTAATCTCGTCAAAGAAGGAGAAAGAGTGCATTCTACGGTTATACGACCATGGACTGTGACTGTGCGTGCGCTGTGCGGGGTGAAAGTTGGTGAAAGCTCTCCATTGAGTTTGTGGGTTCTGAGTCTGAGAAAGGAGGGAAAACTTTGACTCCAGGCTTCTTTTTCTTTGTGCCCGGAGTAGGAAAAAAAACGAAGAAGGAAGGAAAGAAAAAGTTATTGGAGTGAACTCAACCGACACAACAGCCGTTGACAGACACAAAAACAAAAGTTTTGAAAGGACCGATTATGAAGGACGGGCTAGAAATGTTAGAATACTCTATACGGCTCCATGTCTTCTGCACTAATCTGTTCAGGCTGATACATACATACATAACGAACATTACATTACATTACAAACACCCCCGCACTGTCCCTCCATTGTATTGCAAAAAAATTAAGAAGAAATAATAAGTCATCAATTAGCATTCGCGTTTAAGCCAAGAGGCTCGGCTCAACATAATTGCATATAATGGCGCAATTTAAATGCATAAGTAATAATGTTTTGAATAGGGAAGGTACCCCTAGATATAAAAAATGCACAAAGGAATAATAAGACCACGTGGATTTAGGTAGGACAGCCAGATGGTTAAAAAAGCAAATAAACAAAACGGATGACAACAGAACATTTACATACATGTGTATTGCAAAGGCCATGCCTGAAAGTGAAACTGCAGTGCTGGGCATGAACGTACTGTAGGATTGCGTGCGTGAATACATATCTGATTAAAAGACAAATTGCTAATTATTCTGGGTGACTACAGTACTCTGTATTTATTATTTGCGAGGGGAGGGTTAATTGCTAGGTGTTTACTACTTCCTCTCTTGTTCTATTTCACGGAGGTATATACACTGTACGTTACTCGTACAGTGTACATCTAGTACAATGCGAATGGCAATGCAATGACAAGAGGAAATAATGTCATTAGGGAAAATTTACAATTAGTCAAAAGTTACAACTGTAAATTACAATTATGATTATTAACATGAGGAGCAGAAATTAGTCACAATTACAAAAATATACAAAAATAAAAATTGTAGTACATGAAAATATTTTATATTCGATTTTGTATAGCAGAGGAGAATTTTACTGTACTTTCATGTTAGACCTGCATTGTGGATGAAATTGAGAAAGAATTTGAGTCCAATCATGCAAAATAAATTGGTTTGAATTTGTCTTATCAAAAAATACAGAGAAATATAATAATAATAGGATCCGTCGGTTTCGTCTCTCGTTTACGTACGTATAATACTTCCATGGTTTTGGTTCACCATCTGTTCTTATTCTCCTATTCTTCTTCTCCTCTCTTATATTTTTTTGTTTAGCTCATTATGAACTTGGTTATTGCATTACTTTCACCCACCGGAAACTTTCATCTTCATTTTCCAAGAGACTTTCATAAACTTATTTTACGAGGCTTTTCCTCGATCTCTAAGAAAAATTGAACCTACGCTACGCGTGTGTCATGCCATTGCCATTCCATTTACTGTAGTACAATGCTATGGCAATGGCTATGGGTTATGGATGAATCTTAACGTTTTACTAGTACGACATCCTCTCCATATTTTATTACGAATTATTCTCAATTTCTTTTTCTTCCTTTCTTCTCTCTCAAAACTATTTTATTAGATTTTTTTTATGTGAATACTTCCTGAAAGAATTTTATGAATTTTTACAAATTTATGAACTTCAACTCCCGTAAGGTCATAAAACATGGATGTCTGAAAAATGCAGATGTGAGTTGCATTTTAAAAAATCTCATTATTCTGGGTAGGAAATCCGTTAATAATAATCCAATCGTCAATTAAAATACGTACGGTCTTGATTTACTACAATGTTTTGTATGCCAGAAAGGTTGCCCTTACTGCCTCTCTATACTGAACGGTTTAGACCACACCTTGGCGGTAAATGTCAATTAACATGTGTATATACTTTTATTTTTTTACACGAACGAAATGTAACGTGGAATTTAACACCACAAACACGTAAAAATATTTATTGGTCGTATAAAAACCGGAAGGTTCAAATTTTCAGTGGCGGCGGCGGGCGTGAGCCAAAACTTGTATAAAAATTCTTAGGGTTTAGATTGAAAGGAACACCTAGTGGTGGTATTGAAAATAAATCTGTTTATGGGTTCTAAAGTTTTTTGAGAAGTGGTAGTAATGAAGATACATACGGTAAAGGAAGTGAAGGAAGGAAAGCACATTGGAGATGAGATGAGATGAGATGGGATAATACATACACATTCACATAGTACTGAACATAGGACCAAATGCCGTGCCTTTGTGTTTGTATTATACGTAGAGAAAGATCCACGTGCCGTCCTGGAGAGGATAAAAAAATGCAGTTGGAAGGATCGATAGTTTGAGGAGTGCCTTTCAGTTCCTGTCCTGTCGGTCCTCTACATCTACAGCTCTGTACTCGTACTGGAGGAGTCAAAAGTATCATCATCCAAGGATTCAATCTTGTGGAGGCTGATGTGGTCTTTTCAATGGTTTGGAATTGGAACCCCTTCCCTATATGTATGTTAGTGAAAGCAATGAAATGTGTACAATGGTGTGGTCTAAAAACTCTGATATCTGATCTGACAACCTCTATCTGATAATTTCATATCAGATTAACAACAATCATAGCATTTCACTTTCCTCAGAGTAAAGATTGGATCTTAATACTTTCTTCCCAGAGGTTTTTCCTTGGTAGAGTAATTTTCTACTACTAGCGGTACCTTCTTTACGGCAAATGAGAGACTCAACACACACACACACACACACACTAAAAACATAACAGAAGCATTATCCCGATGACTCAACCTAAATATGCTTAGCATCTTATCCATCTTATCTCAGCCTTCTTGACCGGACTATCCAAAAAGCTACCGAAAGTGTCGTTCGTGTAATTAGCATTATTTTCTAACAGAAATTTACAAGCAGCACTGACCATTCGATTCTTTAAATTAGGAAGGAGGTGAGTAAGAAATAAGAATACAGTACACGAACACGTGTATCTGTATCCATGGACTGTAACATAATGTGAAAGCAACATAACATAAAGTCTGGAGGAAGTGAGGATCGTGGACGAGTGGTTAGAACTAGAGCTAGAGCTGAGAACGAGGCTTCACTTCACAAAGACACTCTCAAACTACTAGGTACTCCTACTCCACGCGTTGTCGTACGTTACGTACGTTACGTAGTAAATAAAACGGTTGTAGTCGTAGTAGTTGGTCCTCGTGCTTCCTCTCACCCTTTGTTTGTATGTCTCAGACACTCCATATTATCAGACCGATTTTCTTGTGACTCCTACAGAATGGTTCATTCCTACTACTAGGGGTACCTTCTCACCAGGGCAAGTCAAATCAATAGCAAGGACCACACCACAGTTCTTACCAAGGACTATTCGCTGCATGGCGTTTGAAGCGGAACTTCAATTTGGCCAAGATTATAATGAGATTGCTCATTATGTAATTTAATTAGTATTATTAAAATCTACTCAAAGATAATGAGGTAGATAACCAATAAATGACATAAAAAAAATATAGACTTAATTTTAATGATGTTTTTTTTGTTACATCATTTGCTAATGGAATTAGTCTTTGATGCGTACGTACTCCATTACATTATTCCTTTTACGATTGCGATTATTACCCATCGTTGGATTGAATTCAAGTGCACGCAGGCAGTCAACTCACAAGACAGACAGACATAAAGGTTATGTTATGTTGTGTTGTGTTTTGATATCGTCTTGGGTTAGTTGTCATTGGACTCCATGTGGTAATACATAGGTCTAGTACTCTTGTCTTGTCTTGTCGAGTCGTCGTCTCGTCAGTCGGATCATCCCATTACCCATAAAATGACAATGTAAAGGTCTAAACATTAACATTACCATTCCAATTACTCCTCCCGTCACGACACGACACGACACATAAAGATTACGACAAAACAAAGAACCCAATTTTCCTCTTCAATTTTCTTTCTCTCTGACGTAATCGACTTTCTATATTCACTTGCGAGGCTAACAAGAAAATTTTATTTCATGTACTCAAAAATTATGTGCTGTATCTTCCAGGTTCAATTCTTGGATGAATTCTTGGACATGAAAAATTGTTTCCTTGTAAGGAAATTGAACTATCGACATGTGATCCTGTAGGTTAGGGAATAATTCACGCACTTTCACTCACCTCCTAGCGTAGAAAATAACATAGCGTCAAGATAACAACCGAAGCAATGATCACTCATTGCGACAGAGATTCACTCAGCCTTAAGCCTAATACGAAGGTATACGTCGAAACAATGGTTGTCTAGGTTACGCAATTAATGAGGTTGAGTTGAAAGGGTTATTAGTTGGGGAAATTCCAGGTGGTAGTATTCTGCATGATATTTTAAGCTGAAGCTTGGTTGTGCGTCGTCTCGTCAGATATTGCGACGTCTGATAAATATTTCCAGGATCAAATGCAATGGTCCTTAACCTATGACCTATCAATGCTATTACTGTAACATCCTAAGTCACATACGACAGAGAAATCTGTACCCTCTGGGCCCAAGTGGAAGGTCCCAATTATATACGTGGCAATAAATATCCGTCCGACCCGACATGTGCACTACAAAGCACCCCCTGAGCACTTCAGGTAGTTCAAGGGCATATGTCTACGGGCTACCCCCGCCGGGATGGATATGTGGGAGTGCGCGGTGCACTTGTTGTATCGGACGGATTTTTATATTGCCACACATAATAATTGGGACCCTTCAGTTGGGGCAAGAAGGTACAGATTTCTCTGTCGTATGTGACTTAGGATGTTACAGTAATAATTTCTTAAGACCAAACTGACCGTTAAATTGTAGGAAAGTTTTTGGTTTGACCACGACGGGGAGATTTTCCTGTGTGTACTAATGTTTACCAAAACAAATTGACTTTGTCAATGGGAAAGGAAATAATTCCGGAAGATCCATGCCGGCATGAAATAACGAGAACAACACGAGGAAATTTTCCGGTTTTCCTGGAAATACTCTCTTCAGAAATTTTAGAGGAAATAACCCATGCGATTATACGCAGATCTTTGGACTGACATTTAAAAAAATAAGACAACTGTTTTCATGGCGGAATTTTCTAAGAGCCACAAGGATGAACCGATAATGCACATGGACCCTGGATTTATTAGCAAAAAAATGTGTAGAATTTTGTACCAAGTTTTTGGGAGACATGAAATGTCATGTGCCATTTGAAAACCTGTCGACGTCTCAGAATTGGAGGGTGAGGTCGTAATTGATCAAACAATGGGTGAGGAGCACAGTACTAGGGTACGCGGTAGTGGTAGTGGTGGTGCCTGCTCAGAATTGTATTTACTATTATTATGGAGTCGATTGCCTGGTAGTAAAAGTGGGGTTATGTGTAGTAGTACTAGAAGGTACGACAAAGTCCCTCAACTCTCACTTTTAGTGGACATTTATTATCTCTCCGAATAGTTTACGGCCACGGCCAGAGACCCCGCCGCACGGTCCGTAAGTTTCCCTTCATAACAAACAACGTGTGTGTGTGTGTGTGGTTCCATATAACCTTAGACTTAGAATAGCCAGTCTGGCATGGCAGGGGAAAGTACGGATCGAGGAGATCTGATGAGGACGACCACCACCGAAAAATCTAAAACCCCGAAAAAGCCCACCATAAATTCTTATTACAGGAAAAATAGGAAAGGAACACCATAAAATTGCTTGATCTCATCCTCTGATCCCGTAATGCCCTAATTTTCCTAGTATTATTACACGGAGACATAATGGTTGCGTCCCTACGCGCAACGTACGCACGTTTCGACCTTTACATATCGTACAACACATTATTATGTTATGTGCAGGGTGGTTTAGAAATCCTACTCCCCACACACGCACATTCTAGAATTGACCAAAATTATAGACTGCCAAATTTCCTGTCAATTTTTCTTCCATGTCATTATATTTTTCATAATTTGAAATATCGCGGATTTTATCACTACATATCCAGTGTTACAATAGTGGACACGAAAATTACGGAACACCCTGTACAATAGATCGCCTAATTTGGTATCCCGGTCTATTGTTGTGTTGTGTGGCCCTTACTAGTACAAGTGCAAATAAATGCCATTCACCCTCGCGGACAGGTCTGTGAACCTACATATATGTACATATGCTAAACATTCTTGATAATATTTCCAGAAAACCAAACGTAGTCGAAATCACATTGGGTCTTCTAGAAAACGCACATAGTATGGTTGTATGGCTCCTTTATCGGGATTTTATGTATTATCCTCCCTTATAACTTGCTTTTACTGGTAATTTGCAAGTCATTGTCCCACGGAATATTAGATCCGATTTCCTTCACAAAATTGGATTAGTAGTCGGAGGGGCTGGTTAAGTATTTAGTATTTCCTTCGCTGCTTCCGAATGACGTCATTCCGCCCCTTCTCTTCCATTGAGGTAAAATAAGCTCTTGGATTTAAGTCTCTTGTAAATTTGACAATCAACCCGATCGTGAGAGTAGAGAGAGTGAAAGTCAAGTCAAGAGACAGCTAGGGCTCAGGAATTAGACGAGGCGTTCATTTACTCATCCTACATTTACGACTCACATTACAATGGAATACATAGAATATTTCACAAGGTGTACATACGTGTAGTGTAGTTAGTAGTGCATCGGATCGCATTCGAATTTATACACAAAGATGAAATAACTACTCCTCATGTTAAACTAGGTTCAACTCAAAACATCAACGCAGTACTTCGGTACACAATTTTTGGCTCACTGCTAAAAATTTGCTGGAAGAGGGGCGCTGTTGCTGTCATAAGTTATAATGAAGAAACTTCACCGACCCGAGCGCGCTTTTCGACCAGGACACTAATAATTTAATCTGCGGATGTATGAGTATTTGCTTGTATGAGGGAGAGAACGTATTAAAGAGGTTTCACATCCCTGGATTTCAAATTATGTATTATTCCGTGCATCCTAATTCACATTTTATTGACAAACAAACAGGGTATCACTAATTCAAGGATTTTTCTATTCTGTGCATGCTTTCAACACAAAACACTTACGCCGGGTTTTGTGTTCAACTTCATGTCAATTTCATGTCAATTTCCTGACCAATTCATGAAATGAATGAGAATTCA
>JAQIXO010000072.1:0-50401 GCA_034700305.1 Protaphorura armata
AGATAATGTATTAGGCATTGACTCGGCCCGACTCGGGCGGCCATTCGTGGCTCTACTTGGGAAAAAATTACAGTAGACTATTGACTATTATAGAAAGCACCTTGAATATATTTCGATCTTTACATATTCAGATGTCGAATATTTCTTAAGCTGATCAAATGTGTTTACATGCACTGCTGAAGTTTTGGTAGTACTCGAGTGACGACTTCAGTTTTGTATAGGTTTCTTAAAAACCTTTTGTTTTGTAATTTCAAATTTAGTCCTGAGTTTCCTGAAGTTTGAGAAGAAATTCTCAACTGTATTTCGGAAATACTTAATACTCAGGCTTTATTGAACTTAATTGAACACGTTAAACACACGTTGAACACGTTTCGGAAATTATATTTACTACGTGAAATTTTTTGAAGGTATAAACAACCCTGTGCTTTCTAATTACAGTTCCAAACGTGCCGTAATGATAAGATGGACACAATTGTCACAAGAACTTCCAAAGCTTGATCAATGGGCTGAACTATTTTCATCCGAAATTCAGCTTCTAACCGGATTCCTTGGGAGAAAAGAGGTCCAACTCAGGCGTGAAAAAGCTCAACTCCTTACAAGAAGAGTGTACAAATTAACCTGTCATTGGAAAGCCAATGAATTTTTACCCCAATTAAAGCAATTCCAGAACGCAATGGGCAAGTTTTCAAAAAGTATAATCAAACTCATTGCTGTACATTCAAAGGCGGCTAGGCTTCCAAGCTCTCAATGGTGCTCTTGGATCGTCTATTTGATCTTGAGAGAAGCTTCAATTTTGGCGAAGGTAAGTGAAGGCCTCGGAATTCTAATTCTATATCTTTCGATTCGTTTGATATAACACAACACAACTATTCATTGAAATTAATTGCAAATGATTCTGGTACTAGATAAAGTTGGAATGTGAAAATGCAACCAAATTTTGGCTCGGTCTTATTGCTTCCTCACATCACTGGGGTGATTCATTGGTCGTGACGGGAATTCTTTCAAGAGTTTGGTAATTAACTCTAGGAATGCTAACGGGTTTCAGTTACCAGTATTTCTTAAATGTGAATTTCATTTCGTTGATATATTGTATACACAGGCATTTGTCAAGTCTTCTGGTAGAGCAGTTTATTAACAAAACATACCCTTCCCTTGTTTTCATCCTGGACTTGCTGAAACCGACAGAATCATCCAAGTGGCCAAACGAGAATTGGGAAGCGCCGAGGGACTTGCTAACGTGGCTGAATGACAATATGGATTTACCGTTTCAACCTGCTAATTTCAAGTAAGGCCAGTCTATGATTAGGGTTAGAGATTTCCTGCCTTCATAGCTGTTAGTAAATAAAACTTAATGTCATTATATTATATTAATAATTGCGTTTTACAGAAAGGGTCTCCCATCAATAGAAAAACCAAATACTCAGATGTCGTCTGTTTTATCAAGGGTGTTCAACGAGAAAACACCTATAGCGACACCGAAACCCACAATCCCATTAGGAAAGCAGTCAATAAGTACTATAAAATTTGGTGCGAATGACGATGATGAAGATTTCGGAACACCTGTGGCTGACACAGAACCCGAAGTGAAAACGACCACTAAGAATAAACGACGAAAGCGAAAAAAAGACCAGAAGAATGCAGTTATTGCTCCCCTGCCTAATACTGACTGGAAATCATTCAAGAAACACTGGCGAATTTTTTTGAAAGATTACGATACAATGCTGGCTAGTAAGGCCGGTCGCAAGACTTTGTTAACGCGAATAAACAAGTACAAAAGACAGATTGGTAATACTGCTGATACAAAAATCAAGACTAAACTTAAAGGATTAAGAAAAAGTGTTCTGGAAAGTACAGATGGGAATATTGTAGCTCTGTCATCGTTCCAAAAGTTTGAGAGGTTTGTACGGAAGCGGGTAAAGGAAATGAAGAATAAGCCGTAAGACAAAATCTATCAATCTAACTTTTGTACTTGTAAAAAATACTACTCACCCAGACTCGCCTTATGTTTTTACGAAGAAATAATATTTTATTTAAAATAAATAAGCAATACGGAATTCCAAAGCAATTAATTACCCCGAATCGAATAATTTACATCTGCGTCAGGCCTCCGCCTTAACAAGTTTAACTTGTACCATTTCTGCACATTTGGACACTCCAAGTCCTGTGACCTCGGCTATGCTAACAGGTGGGAATATGACCCGGACAACTTTGTCTAAATGTGGAACCACGAGGTGTTCAAAATAACGCTTCATTCGATTAAACTCTCCTTGTTCTCTGACTTCCCATGTTAGCCATTCGTTCTCTCCCCAAGTTTCCAGTTCATGACATATTTTCTGGACGCTCGAATTTAACTTGGACGCAATCAACGGGGCACATTGTGTGAGTGGGCATTTACCGATTATATTCAAAAGTCTGAGAACTTCATTCAAGTACAGGGCTAACGGAGTGTGAGAAACGAGTTGTTTCGGCGGGTTCAAATCCTGGGGGTCAGGAAAATCAAGGTTACTGGTGTCTGGCCTTAGTGCTGAGGATGACAAGCTAAACGAATGAAGATTTCTGACAAACTGAATCTCCGCTTGGGTCAAATCATGTTGAACTTTTTTCAGGAGGTGTTCTGCGAAAATTGGAATGATTAGGCCACGAACATCAGCTCCAACTCGGGCCAAACTTTCACCAAAGTAGGACGCTTGCATCATTAAAGAATCAACACCTTCGCCGTGGTCGATATGCTTTTCCAAACTTGTCAAAACTCCACTCATCTGTTGAAAAGTTGAACAGATATTTTTGGAATAATTTTGTAAACTTGACTTTCCCATGAAAGAAAATACATTTAATTCTCTAACCTGAATTGCAACCCATGTGGATAAATAATGATTGGTGTCAGCACCAAAGGCTGCCCTGTGTTGGGTTAATGTGTCAAATATCCAAGTTCTTGCTTGTTCAAATGGAACGTCTTTCATTCTTGATTGTAAAAATCGAAATCTTAGGGATTTGTCGTCTGGAAAAAAGCTTCGGAGGAGTGACACTGTCTGTAGACATTCGGACAAACCTATATTCCCAGAAGATAATTTTGACAGAAGAGCCTGTCTTATTTCACTTTTGAGCTGCGTGACTTCTTCACAGGTTCTCTGAAATAAACAATTTTATAATTACATGGTTGTATTTATATACTGGGTGACGCTATGCAAGATATTTGGATAGCTCGTTGGTCGTTTGCTTACCGAAAGAATCGGTGGTGGAGTTTGAACATTTTTGGTCATATCTTGTGCGACCTGCAAGACTTTTATGGCGTCCTGCAATTTTTCTTCCGCCAAACATCTCCGAACGACCCAAGGCATTTCCAAAACTTGAACAAGGGAATCTTGATTTCCAAAAAGAACTTCGATACCTCTACACCCAGAAATCAATTGCTCACAGGGGTCATCAGAAAATATTTTGACATTCGTTTTCAGACTGGGCAGAGTTTCTACTGAAAGTTTCTGTACAGCTTTACTTCCGTCATATAACTGCATAAAATTTCACGTTCAATAAAAAATAACAATTCCTTTGTGTACTCCTTTTAATGCATGTGTCCCACTTACCGAAGTCTTGATTTTATTTGTTGTTTGAGCTGATTGCACAAATATTTGGTAATTTTGACTAGCCATGTCTCTTGTTTGGTGTTCGACGATTGCCAATTCCTCATTTAGTCGAGCGACTTCTCCCTCTAAAAGTGTAACGCAGACAGTAAATATTCAATAAATCTGAATTAACAGTGAATTAAATGTTACACAGTTCAATTACGAGTTACTTACTTAGGCTTTCCAAGCCTTGAGATCCAAGTCGAGACAAGTAATTCAATTCTTCAACGTCTGAAATTAATTTTCAAAAAAAAATCTAATCAGCTCCTACTCTCCTACACTTTACTCGCCCGCAAATTCAGTTCATACAAGTAAAAAATATTAAATCTGGAAAAATAGTAAATTTTAGAAAAATATCCAGAATGATTTTTATATTCCTTTCCTTACCGAATGTGCGATCAACTTCCCCAAAGAGAACATTTGAAAATTCTTTGAGTTCTTCACCGGGACCAAACTCCATTGTGATTTTCAAACTAGCTGTCCAGCCAAATCCTTATTTAGAATAGAACTGCAATTGTTTACCAAGCTAACTTGAAATTTTTATAAAATAGTTTTTGAGACTTTCAATAAACTCCTCGGTCTTGGAGAAAAAATTAAAAAATATGTGAATTTTATCTTCAACAATCCCAATAGTTTGAACTACGCGGGTTCACGATACAAGATTTAGAATTTCTACTGTCTCATTTTGCACATTTCTCGTTCATATTTTGAACTTTTGAACATACCAAATCAATAGTTTTTAAAAACCAGTTGCGTGCGTGGTTGCGTCTGTCATAAATGCATTATAATAATTTCAGGAGCAAGTCGATAAAAATGTATGATGCCAAGTAAATTAAAGTAAACAATCGGCAGACGATGTTTTTATTGTGACATTTTATTTTTCTGGGAAAGCGAATCCACTCAAATGCTTCCTCAAAAAGCAGCAATTATACGAATTTGATTTATATTTTATACTCACAATATTGAGTGACTAGAACCTACACATTTAACTATAAGTAGAAATGTTTTAACTTTGCGGAAGCAATGTATAGAGAAGCACTATCTTCGCTCGCCCTAGATTTGTGGCCTTGCATTTCATCTTGTGTCATTTATGAAAGGTCAGGTCAGAACAGTTTTTGTACAGAAATATGCAACTAAAAATTGGCTCTAGTATGAAGAATATTTAGTATCACTTCCATGAGTAGTTAAAATTGTAATTTGAATAAAAATTAATACAATGCGGTAGCTGTAGTAAAAGTAATAGTATAGTATATTAATCATTGCGAACTAGTAGTCAGAAAACGTTTGTGATGAAAGCGAATGATCCTTCGAATTTCTTTCCATAGGTCCTAGAGTCTACTAAAAACCTCTGACTGAAAACCATATTAACTGGAGTCGCTTTTGTCTTTATCTGCTCAATTTTTTCTTGTTCGTTTTCGGAGACGTTGGTTGGAAAACGCTGGATGCCGACATAAGGCTCTCTATATATTGACCCAGCACTTGATTTTCAGATCGAAGTTTCAGGTTTTCTTCTTGTACATTGTCCACCCTTTGTGAAAGATCTAGAACAAATTATATTCGACTTACTAAGGTTGTTCATGTTACCTTAATTTAGGTACCGTCTTACCGTCAAGAGTATTTTGTAACTCTAAGACTTGTGCGATCAATCTTGCCTTCTCTTCTTGTTCGTCTGGATCGAGATCTGCAATTTTTACATATTTTATAAGTGGATACGAGTTAAATCAATTCAGTATTCCGTTATTTTCTGTACGGTACAGTACATGCTTTCAGTACTAATTTATCAATGCCAGTATTGTCTAAACCTCCACTTGATAAGCTGTCATGGGTGAAAACTGAAGGTAGTGAATCAAATGTCCGCGTTAGACTAGCCAAGTTCAGTTCAGATGATTGAGATGATTCTCCAGTTCCGACTCCGTCACCGTCTCCAATAAGAGCTGTATAGTTTTGTTAGCTTTATTAATTTTTTCTTATATTCTCCGAAAATAGGAATTCAGTAGCAATAGAATCAACTTTAACAGATATCCTTATAAATACCTTGAGGATCATCATCGGCCAATGGAATGTTATTCAAGTCTTCTTCCAAATTGCTATCGTTTGAATAGTTCATCTTATCAATTCGTTAAAAAGCTCAAGTCCAGTCTTAACAACTACAATTTCAAAATAAAAATGAATTTACCTCAAAAAATGTTACAAAAGTTACACTCTGCTGATTCTATGTATCTCTGACACCGTATTGACTGACCAAAATTGCTGGCCTCTACTTTATCAAATACGTTATCTCCAACATGTATTCTGGGGTCTGGGACTAATATGCAACTTCAGAGCCAATTAATCAAGAAATCGAACAGCCAGCTGCAATGGATTATGGAAGAAATCGAAAACCGAATAAGAAATTGTTGTCACAATAATTTCAAAAAATGAGTACTGATGTGATACGTGGTGATCAGCTAACAAAAAACGTCACCAAAATAACGTTTAGAAAAATCCAAAGTTTATTAACCTTTATAATTACGTAGTAGTAGTAGAAAATGAAACGCCCAAAAAGACTTTCTTCCTTCGTATCTGTCACAGTGACGAAAACCACACGGACACGAAATAACCGACGAAACTACCGTTCGTCCGTCTCCCGTGCCGTGTGTGAGGTGTGATCCGATCCGAAAACCCGAATAATCCGAAATTCCCGAAGTTTTGAACGGGAATAAAAATCAATCTGCTCAAACTCTGTCGTCTGGCTCTGCCTGATACAGAGAAAGCAAAAAAAATTGTTTTGCGCTTCATGTACCACATGAGATTCACATGAGAATGAACTTATCACATTTCTAGCTATGATTTGAGACCTGAAACTCATGTATCAAAATTAGACAAGTTCACAAAAGAAAAGATCGTTGTCTTGTAAGTTGAATTGTGGAATTTATTTGACCACACAAAATTTAGAATAATTTTTTATATTGTATTTAAAATAATTAAATGTTATTTGATAAAGCTTTAAGTTAAGTTCAATAGTAGCGTTATTGTGTTAAAAAAATAACAAAAAAAATATCTGTAATAAAAAAATTTGGACGAAATTCCACCGTGACTGTGAAGATAAGATTAAATTACTACCCTGACGCTTGAGAAGATACTGAAATACTGAAAAATCCAACAAATGTCGATGGTCGACGATAACAACCATTCCTGAATTTGTGTGAACGAAACGTTCCTCAACAATGCAAAGGTTTGAGCATTTGAGCATTACCGTATTAAGTTGAAATATCTTTAGATGTATATTATTGTGTCAAGGGGTTTTAGTGCATTGAGTAGTTTATAGTCTTTGTGTTTCTGAACGCATTATCTTTTTTTTTTACAGGAGTCGACCCCAAGGAGGAACTTCAGGCTCAAGCTCCCAAACTCTTTCGAAATCCACGAAGAATGTTAATAGATTCAAAAATGATGAAATTGAGAATACATTGTCTGCAGGAGCTATTACAAGGGCACGCTCAAATTCTGCATCCAGCTCAAAAACATCTGCCTCAGGGACAACCTCTAGTGGAGGTTCATCATCGTCGGCGTCTTCGTCGTCATCATCATCTTCGGGGTCAGGGTCGGATTCAAGTTCTTCAGACACTGAGGCCTCAAGGGCAAGTAGCCGGAGTCGGGCTAGTAGATCTTCTAGGAAAAGTCAGACTAGTGATAATAATAAAGGAACTGTGAGAAGTAGTAGTGGGACAACCGGAGGCCCAAATAAATCTATCCCAATTTCGAAATCTCAAAAACTGTCTTCTGGAACTGCTAATGCGAGTAGTGGAAGTTCACCACAAGTTCCAACACAGAGCCACAAGAAAACAAAAGGAAATAGTAGTAGCAGTGTGATTTCTTCAGGAGCAGTGAGCAATAGTACAACAACCACTCAATTAGTAAATAGAGGAAGAAATCGACCACCTTTGAGTGGGTCTGTAACAAATGCACATGCCAAAGCACCTGTGGCCAGAGTAGCCCCAACAAGACCGTTCAGGAGAAAAAGCTTTGCCGCCACAAGTTCAGGTAAAATACTACGATAAAATACAGTAAATACACAATACAGTAGTGTTGTATCTGTATCCGAATAATTTAATAATCGTAATGTGCTTCTGTTTTGTCACAGAATCCGAATCGAGCTCAGCAGTAGCAACCCCCGTAAAACGGGTAGGGAGTAAACCACCGTCAATACCAGTGACAGTGAGGAAACCGCCAAGCGCACCTACTCCAAGCTCTTCCACGTCGGTCGTTAAAAAGGTTGCCAGAACCAAACCCTCTGCCACCAGCGCAAGTACATCCAAGAAAGCGAGTAGCAGTGGCTTGACGAATGGAAAAATAAACGCCATTCCAGCCAGAAATCAGAAGAAATTGCTGAAAAGCATTTTCAGTCCTGATAACTCGAGTGCTGAATCTGACGAAGAGAAACGGATACGGCGAGGAGGAAAAGATGCCTCTACATCTGGTGCAAGGTCTCCAGGAACGGTTTCAATAACTGGAAGCATTATTGCCGCCAAGAAAAGTTCCATTGCGAGTAGATTTAAGAAACGACTATCTCCAACCCCAAATACGAATCGTGCAGCTTCCAGCTCGTCCCTATCAGGTATGAAGATATACATAGAATAAAAGATGGGATCCTTAAAATACAAAGCCCCAATTATAATATACTATATTTTGAAATTAACAGCGAGTTCAAGTGGTGGCAGTTCGAGTTCATCATCGTCAGACTCAAGCAGTGAATCAGAAAAGAAGCAGCCTGAAGTGACGAGTGGACCAGGAAAACGAGAACCATCTCCAAAATCACCATCTAGTTCTGGACGAAAGCGTCCGCTCACTCGACGGCAAAATCGTAATATTGTGAAGAGTAAGACGATTCCAACTACAACAATGTTTAGTCAAAGGTTGGTGTTATACATATAATAAGGAATTTTAGTGTTCCAAAATCTAACTTATTCTAAAAAAACCTTGTTAATACCCTTTTTGGATAATTGTAGTGTCGTAACCCCTTCACCACTCCAAATATCTGTATGGGACAGTGACTTCTCTGATGAACCAAGATCCCTTGTACGAGTCCCTGCCAAAAGTTCACATAAATCGAGACCCAGGCCAACTGACGATGAGGAAGAAATGATGATGGAAAGAGAGAGAAGGTGTCGGTTTCCTGGATGCGATTCAACTGGACATCTCAGCGGAAAATTCCCTACACATTCCCTACTATCAACTTGTCCCAAATACGCAGGATTCTCTGTAGAAGAGTGCAAGGTACTTTCTACTTTGGTTTGGATTTGGTCTGAGACTGAGGCAGTACCTAATCTTACTTCTTAACTTACTAAATATTTTTTCTTTCACAGGAAAACGCTGCTGAGAGGCAGAAGCGTGAGGGTGAGCGGAAAAGATATTTCACCTTGAATCAACCCCATCAGAAAAAACCCTCAAAGCTTTCTCAAGAAGCAAAGAATTGGCTAGGAAAAATGAAAGATCTGAAAGCCACCGATACAAAGGACGGTAAGAATGTTCATATTTATCATCAGATATATCATATTTGTTGATTTATAGTTTTTGTGTCCCAACGTTATTGACTAAATCATTTAATTTGCTTGTTCTGACACAGGACTATGTTCGGAGTACGATTTGAGTTTATGGAACGATTCACTGGCCCTGGCTGCCGCCCGAATTGAAATAGAGCAAGGTGAAGCAATCAGTTATAGAAGTGTAGCAGTGGGTCGATTTGAAATGTCATGCTGGTGCGAAAGTCCATATTCCGAGCCTCTCTCACACTCGCGTCGTCTTTTTATATGTGAATTCTGTTTAAAGCCTGTACAAAGTGGTACTGTCCTTCGGCGACATTGTGCCAAATGCGTTTGGAGACATCCACCTGGTGATGAAATCTACAGGTACCGGTAACAGGAATTGAAATTATTCTACTGAATGAAACTATTGTTGTACATGTCGATAATTTGTTTATATATTTGATTATAGGAAAGATCGGTTGTCCGTGTGGGAGGTCGATGGAAAGAACCAGAAGACATATTGCCAAAATCTATGTTTACTAGCTAAATGTTTTCTAGACCATAAAACACTTTATTTGGATGTAGATCCATTTTTATTTTATGTTATGACTCTAGCTGACTCACAAGGGTGTCATTTAGTAGGTTACTTCTCTAAAGAAAAAAATTCTTTTTTAAATTATAATGTATCTTGTATTTTGACATTACCACCGTACCAGAGACAAGGTTTCGGAAGACTACTCATTGATTTTAGTAAGTTTTAATCAGCATTCTCCATCTGTGAAAGCAGTAGTTAGGTCAATTGAATTTTCATTGATATTATTGTATAATTTCCAGGTTATCTACTGACACGAGTAGAAGGAAAAGTCGGATCCCCCGAAAAACCATTGTCAGATTTAGGATTAATCTCGTACCGATCATATTGGAAGGATGCTGTTCTCAGACGAATGTGCGCTTGTGCAACAAGAGAAATGAATGTTAAAGGTAATCAATCTTTATGAACGCATCTTTTTATTCTTTTTTATGTTAATATTACTAAAATGATATGTGTATAATTTAATCTAAAGATTTGAGCATCGAATTGGGTGTCACAACGGCGGACCTGATCTCTACTCTCCAATTCCTGGGCATGCTTAAATATTGGAAAGGAAAGCATTTGGTTCTGAAAAAGACGGACGTATTAGAAGAGTACGTGGAAAGAATACGTCGAAAAGGTGAAACTCGACAAATAGAACCATCTTGTCTCCGATGGAGACCTTACCAACCACCGGCAGAAACTTCTAGCTAAGATTATTCTTGCCCTCTCACCTGTGACAATTTTTTTTATTATTTAAAATTGAATTCATTGTGTTATGTAGTTGTATGGATTCAATAGATGTCTAATAGATGTTTAACTATAATTAATTAAAATAAGGTTGTGTCATTTCATTGTCGCCAGTGTATGTAGTTTTGCCAGAAGGAGACAAGGAAATAATAAACCATTGTTTCTTTTAACCTGTCATTCTTCTGAAACTACTACATGCTCAATACTCAGGGCAAATGTCATTTCTAAAGAAAAACAAATGAATAAAATGATTTCAATTTTGAGACAGTGTTGTTTTTGTATTTTATGACACCGAGTTACGGATAATATAGCATTTATTACCAAATTCTTTTGAATGGATTTTAATTAGACATCAATAGCATTCATTCTCACTCAAGTGGATGAAGACCAAAGTTGGAAATTTACATGCCGAGTCGAAATAATTCCTTACATTTTAGTGAGGTAAACTAACATTCAATTGAAAGTAAGGTTGATTTCTTTTCCACCACATAGACATACATAGATTACATAATTTTAAAAGGAATGTTCACTTTGCGTAATATTTTTATACGTTTATCTGCTTACAACCCCGAAAATGTTCATTACTCTATTCAATTGTGCTCATCCATAGGGAGGATCCAATGATGAAAAACTGATGAGTATTCTTACGTATAAATATGGAAGAGGAAATCCGAAGGAAGATGATTAGTGATCACCGATATATGTTTTATTTTGGAAAGGCTTTGTACAGGATTCTGCACTAAAGAGTGGGAGAATTTATGAGTTAGTCCAGGGGTACCACCAACTCGAATGAAACTAACGGCAAGATTAGATTTGCGTCTTTGTTTTTCGATGCTAGTTTTTTCGGCCAATTGACTAAATATTTCTTTTGAATTCACAATCAAAGCTTTATCCATATCTTATCGTCAATAAATACTCTATAATATTAAATTTTGCATATTATGTAAATAACCCAAGACATCAAAAGCCCATGAATGTAAATTTAACTGTACATCTAAGGTTTGAATATGTGGTATAATTCATTCATTGGTCTTCATCCCCAAGATTGTGCTTCACTTTAGAGAAATCAAAATCTTCCCCTGTTCCTCTTTTGAAAATATCCAAAACATCTAAGCAAGTAGTCTCAAAATGAGTTGTTGCATCATAAGAAGTTGAAATAAAGATTTGAGAGTCAACTCCATCTTGTGTCGGCTCAAAATAGTCGGAAACTGTTACGAACCTGAAATTTAATATAGAATTAAAAATCAGTTATATAATTCTGTATTTTGTAGTCCCAATTTTGTTTTACTTACTTTTGCTTAATGGATCCCAAGAGTTGTAATCCTGGACGAATTTCTTCCTCAGGATTGGCTGTTTCTACATTGGTTGAGACCATAGCCACGAACCAACCTTTAGCAGCTACTTGATGTGTGTAACTCACCATTGAAACGTAAATATCTATCAGGACAAGAATCAGAATTAATTTTATTAGCTACACTGTGTTTTACGCATCCATCCATAGCCTGTTGAAGTTACGTTACTATTGCCGCGAGGCAAGAAAGACACAAAATGGTTTGATTTATGCATTTTCGTATTTTCACTTTCTATATATACACTTAGCAGGTGTCAACTTACCGGATTTCCGGTTGACTTGCTTTTGAGGAATAATGATTTGAGTGGAAAGTGCATCCTTGGTATTAGGAATTGGATGATCCAAGAGACAAATACAACGAACCACTTGACCAACTTTTCTCACTCGGGTTGGAACGTATGATGGATCGCAGTAAACCTATTCCATATTACATTAACATTAATACTAAAAGCTATCACAATGAAAATGAAATACCGCGTGCATTTCATTCATACTCATACCTGCTTGCACTTTGCAACTTCATCTCCAGATTTAACTCCAATCACTTTACCAGAGTCATCCAGTACAATCTCGTCGACGGATTTGTCAAGCATGTAAGTTCCACCATAAATTGCACTCAATCTATGATGTCATTAACATGTTAAGATCAACGGCGATGAATAATAATAATGATATAATTATACTATCAAGTTTTGCAATTGATACTATCATCCAGCATACCTTGCAAACCCTTGGGGAAGTTCCCCAAGTCCATACAATGGGTACAGATACGGACTCTTCCCGTAACGAGCCAATGAATCTGAGTAGAGCCTGATCCTCAGCATAGTTTCGAGGGCTGGTTTCTTCAAATAATCGTCATTACGATGCAAGGCCAGGGCATGACCAGTAAAATCCTGTGTATTCCCATCCAAACCATGTTTTTCATAAAGCTGCAACATAGTTTGTGTCCTTGGATCAAAGTCCTTCCAAGTTTTTGGGTCATCCTCCTTAAAGTCCTGGACGTAGACGAGGAGATTTCTAAAACGTCTCTTCTCGAATAACCCCATTAGATCTAAAAATTCAACATTGGATTGACCGGGCGGTTCAGAATCAGAATGTGAGGGAAACTGCATCTGCTGAGAATTCGTTTACTAATTTACCCGATACTAGAGCCTCCTTTTCATCAGCAGGTACTTTAGAAATCTTTCCTCCCTTGTACACATAACTTCCTTCCACAGATTTGAATTCTAAGTATCTGGTTACTCCAGTGTGGATGAGCAATTTGACTAACTGTCCATTTGCCATTAGAAACTTTGGAATGAGGTCAACATTCCTGGAAGAAATGAGAAAGTTAACATGGTACTATAAGCATAAGTTCACTTGTGCTTAAATATACATTACAACATTACTACATGACATATTGAATAAAAAGTTTTGCTTACCAGTCTCGTCCACGACCAAATGCTTGATCCTCCGGAGTTGGTGCTCCATACTTTGTAAAAAGATCTTCAAGGGGTGTTATGGAGGCGGACTCCCCACCGTAGTACTTATTTCGGTCGATATGAAGTACTTTCTTCCCGGACACCGAAAGCATACCACTCAAGATACATTCCTACCATATAAAACTCAGATTACAAAGCGTACCATAAAACCTCATTTAATTTAAATCCGTATCAATTTCAATTTCAATTTACCTTGAGACCGGTACCAAGAACGATGCAATCATATTCCTCATCCATGCTGACTAATTATTCACTTTTCCTGAATTCCTGTGGGTGATAAAAAAAATATGGTAGGTCATTAAAATTAGGAAAAGATAGAATAATATTAACTTGTTATTACCCCAGTGGTACTGACACACTGGCGTCGTACTAGTTTACTTTCAACGGAACTTTAACTGCTATTGCTCAATTAACCCAATCAACTTCTATTAAGACATTAGGTCGACCGTCACGACATTCTGCAATTGCGATAAAGATAACATCCGAACACGCATGTAGTGTAAGAGTGTAACAGTATATGGAATGGGGAAATGGCTACCAAAAATTAAAGCTATTTTAAATCAGGATGGTCACTAGAAATAAAATCTTCCTCATAAAGCAGCATTTTCAGCATAGCATAACTTCGGGCGAATGAATTATTAGAAAATTTATAACTTCACGACTAAACCCAAAACTGTTCGTCTTTTAAGAATCGGATTTTCTGTAGATTTCGGTAGTAGACAGAACTCCCGTGTCCTGCAACGGATGATAATATCGAAGATTTCAGGTCAATGGTAATAATATGAAACCATGAAGGCACTGACTTTGTATGGTAGGGAGAGTAGGGACTAATGGGCGGTACCAAAACATGATCCTAATTTCAACTGCCGGGTAGAAAATTCTTGCTAATTAATAATACACACCTTAATTAATAAATTAATTCGGCAAATATTACGAATGCCAATACCAATGAGTAAATAGAAATTACCTCGTAAATCCCGGTTGAGTCGGTATCCACAATATTTTTGTGATGAATATGGTAAAAATCACACTTGTGCCGTAAATCCCAAATACGTAGACAACTTGACTTTGGTTCTTCACAATGACAAATGAAATGACAGTCAGAATTGAGGAAAGCTCTCGTAGCTTGTGGTTGCGCTTTTCCCTGCACTACTCTTGTGCAAAAAAAAAATATGTGTATAATCAGAGCAAAAAGGTTTGGGTAAAAATTTTGGTGAAATACGAGATGGATTGGAATATGCAAGCAAGGCTAGCAAGGTGGTTCATAAAACAATACGTGGATGTGGATGCAAAAAAAAAGTCCAGTCAAGTCCACCCGATAGACAAAACAGACAGACGGTGAATAGAGAGATAAAAAGTGTACAAGTCGTCAGTCAGAATCGTATGAAAACCTCCACCCCCATCGCATCCAGGCAAATCCCAAATCCCAATCCTCCACACAGCCAGCAACACTACCATGCGATCGAAGCGTCTCACTAAATATAAATTCACACAATTCATGACATTCTGAGTACCCAGGTGGCAACCAAATAGAACTGGGAAAGCTGCTATGCTGGCTTTGCATTTGCATTTTGCGTACAGCTTTCCAAGCTTTGTTGATTTTTGAGTCGCAGCGTCGAGTCTTGTGGTGTCCATTTTTTCCATAACGTTTACTTCACAGTTTACGACGTTTAAGTTTAAGTTTTGGTCAGGTTGAACTTTAAAATTCATGTTTATCTCAGAATTTGAATCGTTTCTTTAGTTGACAGATTTGATTTACGGAAACACCTACCAGTAAAAATGTCTTTTGGTTCTTAGAGTTGGGCAGTGTAGTAGTGGGCAAGCAATGTGGGCATTGCATTTGTACGTCCATTGCAGAATTGAATTGATTGCCCTAAATAAGATGCTAAACAAAATGTATGTCTTGTTTTTGTGTGTGATGTGTTCTTTTTTTAATATACATTAATTAAGTATATTCCGTCAGGTCTGTCGGTTATCAGATCAGTTCAGATGGTACAGAACTATCTTATCTAAAAACTTCTTATCAGACATCAGACGTCTGATCTGATAAGAAACAATCAGATCAGATAGACGATTATCTTAAATCTTATCTGAGCCTTAAATGTACCTAATGATCGCATAATGCATCATGATTTCCGTGATTCGTGAACTATGTTAATTGGAGTGTTGGACGGTATTTACTGCTACTTCAGATAAAGTTTTAATAATTCTTTAATATAAAGTTCTTCGTTGGTAAATTGGTGCGCTAAATTGAGGTCCATTTGTTGTTTGACATTTCTTTATTCTTTGAGCTTTTCCTTGATCAAGCACTTGTACTTGTCGCTTTTGCAAACATCGCCGCTTCGCTTGATTCAGATTATCAAGATGACACATTTGAGAATTCCAATCATAATCTAGCTGAATTTCCAGGGAAATCTTTCTGATGAAGAATGAATGTACAGTTTTGTAGTGTTAAGTCTTAGTCGTCCGCATATGACCATGACCCTCTACACAGCCGTCCAAGCTATCGTTTCATTTACAAACAAATCACTTTTCATATGAAACAAATGAAACTGCGATCACACCAAGACCAGATGATCAGACACATTAGTCATCTCAACTGTTTGTTTCTTTCGTATGGGTTATGGCATGGCCTAAATACGATGCGATATGCGATGAAGGATTCGTATGAAATGAATAACACTGCTCTTTAAGCTGACAATCATTATTGGGTCTTAAGTAAGAACACGATCGGACCAGAAATTCGGAATCGTAGGCTCGAATGATAAGCCTAATTTGTACTACTGGATGTTAAAAAAGTAAAAGATTATCTACTTTGTGATAATTTTTAGAATTTAGTTTGATTTCCAGGAGAAATGTGGTTGAAGAATTTCTAAAATACTTCTTTTCCAAGCTTCCGAATGTTTCGTGTGCTTTAAAGATATCAGGGAGAAAAATAGTGCCATTTTCTTAAGCCAATGCTTTTGTAGTATACTTTGTTACATTTCATGCTATCTCCTTTACCGAATAATTGTTGCACCCGACCCGACCCTACTTATCCGGAATACACTACTGAAATATCAATTACGAAAACCAGGTGGTCATTGTTTCAGATTGATAATTTGTGTCTGCTATTATTAATGAAGTAGAAGTTCAACTATTTCCTCCTAGAGTTGATCCGTCGAAGTGTTAGACCATTTTCAGTATAATTTCGAAGAAGTGAAGAACCAAGAGTTCATATTTCCACAATCAATGTTTTTTTTATTCAATCAATTTAAAATCACATAAAAATTGGTAGAGCTCCGAACGGCCGAGCTCTACAATTGGTTTTGGTACTAAATTAAAGCAACCTTTCCCATTCCCTGAAAGACATTTTGCGAGTATTTCGAGTGAGTCCGATTACGATTCAGTTCAGAGTTCCTGTCTTCACAATTAAAATGTACCCTGTCATTCCAAACGAAATAGCACCTGCTCACTGCTTAGAGACGGGTAACTTTCTTTTGCATTCAAAGAGGAACTGGATCTCACAAACACGATTTATGTACGTAAAATACCCGCACACATTGCCTGGTGGTGTTCATTTATGGCAAACAATTTTTTGGGAGTTTCATCTGACGGGTTTACGGGTTATCAAGAAATCTGGAACTGGAAGACTTGAGTTGGTTGAGAGGAGACTTGAGACTGACAATGAGACTGATCAGAACGAGTAACATCTAAACGTTCATGATGAAAAACATTGCAATAGCGGATTACGTGACCAAATCGTTGGATTGGAATTGAATATCATATTTAATTGTTTTTGACCCTTATCCTCGAGAATGTCATAATATTGATGAGTACTTTTTAGTTTTTCTAATGGCCTGCATATTGCTGAGCATTTAAGAATTTTATTGATTCTGATAATTATTTTTTGAAATTCATTGGATGGAGAATGTAAAGAACTAATTAATTAATTAAGGACTTAGAGAATTATTACTAATGTGCCGCAGAAGGGAGAGCAGCAGTTGAGGGAGTTTGAGTTTGCACATTGCAGATTGTGACGGCAATAGTATTATTGATTGTGACATTTTGTAATTCTTGAATTCTTTGCTGATTCTGATGACACTATAAATAAAACCATATCTAAATCTAAATCTATCTAGACCACATGCCAGTTAGTGTAGTTAAGTGTAGCATACAACAATATGTGAAAGTGATTGCACTACTTTCCTCTTGAACTAAATGCCGAATATCATGGATAATTATCGCAGCTTATGCATTCAGATTTTCACTCGAGTGTTGAGCCAAAGTCTAATATTTCCTTGGATATCGAATAATGAAATGTCTTTGATCAGTTAAGCAAATATACCTGATCCCATCGCATGCATGGGACCTGGATAGCGTTAACCACAGCATATAGTTTTTGTAAATAAATCATTTATGAATTCAAGAGGTTAAAACCCTCACTTCGCTCTCAGAGAATTACAAAAACTCCATTCAGAAAATATTTTGTGGTTGTTAACAGGTTTCTTCGAGTAGGATGGGATTATAGGAGTGCTAAAAATGTAAATGGCTGCTTGAACATAATATTATGTATTACACAATCGGCTTTTCAAACAAGTTTAAGAGTGTAATCATGTACTAGAATAAACGATGTGAATAAAATTTCTTTTGTTGCCCTTCATGAAAATCTATTTGCGTAGCGGCAAATTGTTATTTAAACCCCGTAAAAAATGTTTTTTAGCTCTTGATCTATTGCCACAATTCTTTAAATAAATGAATTTTGGTTCCGGTCCTCTGAACATCATGGTGATGGTTCATGCCGATGATGGTATGAGATGGTGAGGGAAGTAGTGAGAACAACCATTAACAATAACAATTTACACAATAATGTCGAGTTTAGCGTCTAGACAGTACAAGAACAAAGTACAATGCCATGGGTTCTTTTTCCTACCTCATCGTGAAAGCCGCAGCAGCAGCATCACAATCGTCTGGTCCATTCTGCATTTCTGCAGCAAATAACCAGCCGCAGAAGCAGCACCACTTAAACACTAAGCAGTGCAGAAAAAGTTAGACCCAGACAGAAGTATCCGCGCAGGACACGAGTTTATTATTACTATACATAATTGTATTATACGGAAGGACTTTGAACTCCGTCCGTCCGACTCTCAACTAAATTCGTCCTCATTTTTATCTCGTGTCGAAGTCAAAGAGCTGTAGTTGCAAAAACCGTATAAAGCCAAGCGCCAGCAACAGCATTTTTCCACGACACGCTGACGAAAAATTATTTCATTGACATTTTTGTTTCTGTAATGTATGATATGATTCTTGATTACACGGCATTTATTTTAACACAGAATGAAGGATAACAAAACTACTTCATTTTGTCTCCATTGTTTTGGTCACTTGATTCAAATGAATGAAATTCCTGACTAATCCTCTACCTATTTGTTTCATCCGACATTCAGCTCACTATCCAAAGCCCATTCCTTCCTGTTGACCAGAATTGAGATAACAATTATTATTATAGCATGATAAAATAACTTACACCCTTACAAGTATTTCATACATTTTGAAACAATGCGAATAATTCAGTAATCCCCCCACCCACATGTTCAGGTTGATTTTTATACATACCTAGTTAATCCCATTTGCACACTTCAACCTAGTGATCATTGATCATAAACAAAAATCATTTGAACTGTGATTGCACTTTTATTTTGTCGTACTGTCGTGATGCCCATGCAATTTGAGATGTGAATGTTGAGTTGAATGACCAAATCGAATCAATAGGTTATGTTGGACGTAATATGAAGTTAACTTATCAAAAGTCTTTATCCAATCCATCCTCCTCCGTTTTTAATACTTAAGATAAAGTATGACTTCATCTCTCCTCAACCTCCTCACTCAACTCTATTTCAAAGTTTTTGGTACATCCTTGCCCTGCCCCTGCCTGTCTACCTTGTCTTCAAAGACTTATTGGGCATTCAAGAACAGAAACACGTTTCAAATGAGTTTTTTTTCTCTCAACCAACAACGAATCAACCTGAGTAACAATTGTAATTTTGACACATCAAGAATGCAAAAGGTTCAAAAGGAGGAGATTATTGCACAGAGAAGAAACAGCATTACAGAGTCCATTACTTCTAATCTTTCCCTTCACTGTTTAAAACCAAATGGGATTCAAGGGATTCCATCTACTTCCATACCTCCATGACAAATCCAAATCGTGGTTGAGTAGAATTGGTGTCCCCGTATCGTTTGCACTACTTCAGGTGCCGGGTTCTAAAAATTACCAGAGCACCTGATGAAGTACAATGAACAAGAGACACCTGGCTTGCCCATGATGTTTTTCGTCGTTCCAATTTTCGGTCCTTTCTTCCTTCCTTCCTGTGTCCTACCTGCTGAAATCCTTCGTCCGATATGGTAAATGGTACTGAATTCATTGAAATTCAACGACCCTTCTGTACGTTTTGTTCTTTCAATTGGATTCAATGTACATAATGCAAACATCCTTCCCTTTTTACACGTAGCAATAACAAAACAATACAAAAGTAGTCCACCGAGTCCAATAAATTCAATTCACCTTCCAGTTCCACTATTTCTTTCTTATTGACTCTCCGTCTGTTCAATTCGAAATCCAAATGGTCGAACCAAAAAAAAACTGATATTACTAAATCATCAAGTCTCCTTCAAGTGAATTCAGTTCTAATAAAGCACGCACAAATGGTAACTAAAAACCAAACGGCAACATCACTCTTGTCTGGTTGCTCTTCTGGTTCGTGGTCGACTCAGTAGACTGGTAGACTGGATGAGTGAGTTGTGTGTAGTGTGTCCATGTCCTTGTTCTATCAAATCAGCAATCGAAATCGGAGAAGTATTCCTGTACATGTCTACGTCCTGTCTGAAACTCAGTCGTCTCGTCGCAAACTAACGAAACCACTCCAGTTCATTCTTCTTAAATCCGATTTGTTAAGTGGCTTGCCTGTGTCACAGTATCTGGATCTTATTAAGTTATTTTCTTTCCAGTGGCCACCACAGTCCACTTCCATCTAATCCATCGCTTCTCTCTTCATGTCACATTTCGCTGAAAACTGAACAATTCTCCGCGCGCTACTTCAGGTACCTGACTTTTTTCAGCAAAAGCAACAGTCGAAATACCTGAGTAACGCTGCGCAGTAAAGTCAATGCTGGAAAAATCTTCGTTGTTTTCGATCCGCGTCGCGAGAATTCCAAACTCCTTCTTCCGATTTAATAATATGTACGACTGTGACTTGTGACAATTGTCCCAAAATTCAGAACAGAAACAATCCAGGGCGTCGTAATTTAGAAGTCGCTTGAACAAAGTCACAGACAAACCAGACTCATTCAAGAGAGACAAGACAGACAGTAGACACATTTACTAACCAGAAAAAGAACTTTTAACGTGGGACACTTGTACCGTCGTCGTTGGATCGTACACGAGTTTGTTGAGTGCTTCATAGAAGCCAACTAGAGACGACAAACCAGTGAAGACCTCGTGAAGCCCAAACACCAGTCATCATGTCCTACATTCCTCCTCACTCCAGTCCACTATCTCTTTAGAGAGAGACAGACAGAGAGAGACGATGACGACGACCAACTCCACTCCACCTCCTACCTATATTATATGCACAAATACAAGAAAGACAACATTTTTTTTAAATCCATTGTCAACGAATATAAACAGTCTATCTATACACAGGTACCTAATCAAGAAAGGGTTAGAAGAAACTCATGTATACCAATATCAAAATGGATTAATCTCAAATACTTCAATAACTGCTCCAAATGTCCACAATACAAGAAAGTATAATATTTTAAGTCCAACTCGTCCGGCTCTCGACTTGTCTATCTGAAGTCTAAGAACACACTGACTAAACTAATCGAGAGGCATTTAGTAGTCATGCTTCATTTCTTAATAAATCCAACAAACTGGCAAACACAAGTGTCGCCCTCTTGGCGGCGTCTGGGACAAAGAATACAAGTCACAAGTGCAGGCGGTCTGGTAAGTGGGGTACCCTTTTCGTACGGTCGCAATTGAAATAGGTACTGAACTTATTTCACCTCACTATACGATCCTCTGGACTAACGAATAATATACAACACTACTTATTCAATAATTGCAAAATGTGTTGCATTGTTCTTTGTATTTATCCCCAAACCCTTTTTCAGAATTCCATCTGCATCCGCCTTCATATCTCTCTACCACCAGCAACCCTTTTATAAATTAATTCCGAGAAATACCAGCAACTGAGCAACTGCCATGACACGACTGAGTATGCTTCGCAAAAATGCAACACAAGGACGCAGACATGGCAGATGTAGAGTTTGTAAAAAAAAATACAGGGAAAAAAAGAGTGCAAATGCAACGCATTTCCCTTCCTACGTTTGTATCCGTTCCCTTGTTGAAGAATTCCTAGATTCCTAGCCGATGACGAAGACTAACGTTGTTCATACGCGAGTCTACATAGATCATCACATCTCACATGGGATCACCATCGTCACCGTCATCGTGAGCAATACGATCCATGAATCCAAAACCACGGGTTCAGTATAGTAGGAGTCGTTTCAGAGTACCTTAGTCTAGTCATTTACGAGTCATTCAAAAATGAGTCATTCCTAAAATGATTTGATTGCATGAGGCAAGCCGAGAGAGAAGAGACGGAAAAGCAAAATGGAACTATTCTTGAAGTTACTCGAACTCATTGGAATTGGAATAGCAGATCAACGAGACTGTCTAGTCGTCTAGAGATAGAGATTTAATCTCAGAGTAAAGTAAGTTTCAAACTAACAAAAAGAACAAAATAAAAACGCGTTGTATAATCTAATGCGTTCAGTCAAAGAGTCAGAGTACAATGTAGAACAAATAAAATATAAATAATGTATTCTACGTGTGTGGGTTGAGATCATTCATCCATTCAAAAACCAGACATATACAAACACTAACAAACCATAGCACAAGCAAATATGATTAGATTCAAACACACTAAACTAGACAAAAACTAACTATCATCATCTGCTCGTCTGCGCATTAAGTACTAATAAACTAGGATAGGAGTCGTGGGATGAGTAATCCATAATCCAATGCGGATGTTACTGAGCATGTAGTAGCTAGCTAGAGCTAGGCCAACACGTCACTCGTGAACAAAGTGACTAGAAAAAGTAGAAATGAACACAAAACCTAAAATGTTAATAAAAGCTGGACGAGTCTTATTACTTGAATAGTCAACAAGGGAAAGATCAAAAGGAAGATCATCCAAAAATATATGAGAATAGGAAAAACTGAACAGGCTTTGTCAACATGAAGTATTTACCAGCCGACCAGAAACTACCATTTCTTTGATTTCCTTTTAGACAAGCTTCCTGTCCTTATTACAATGCAATATAACAAAATTAAGGTGAGCGGTTGCATGTCAAACGAGCAGCTGTTTGAGTCAACCCCAATTGCAAATTTGTAGTTATGCATTTTTAAAAATAAAGGTGTGTTGTGAGCCGAGTGCAACAGCGAACACACGGGCCAGGAACCGTGGGGGAGAGAGTCAAAAAAGAAAGGTCGACGAGGCAAGGCAGGGGAGTTGAATTGGCAAGCTCAGAAAGAAATTCCAAACCTTTCAAATAAACCCTACCTTAAACTATTAGATGAATCATTCGTCCTCCTACTCAACCCTTCCTCAAGTTCATGTCGGTAAATGAAAAAGAAGGATTAAAAAGGGTTACAAAATCCTAATAAAAAACACTTGCAAGTGAAAAAAAAATGTAAAAAGTCAGACAGACAGTCAAGCTACGTTACAAAAAGTCAAGCCTCTTAATGATTGCGTATGCATCTCTCCCCTTTACCTTCCATTATAATCGTCGTTTGCTAATTTTCAAGTACAAAGAAGCTTTCCTCCTCTGTCTGTCTGGTTTTACCCCTCTCTACCTTTGTAATAAAAAGGACAAAAAAATGAACTTACGAGATAAGTGCATTTTATGCATTGCATTATGCAACTGATCCTCCTTGTACAAAAAAATCTACCCCAACAATCCAATTCGCGACTTGCAAAAAAATGAGTCAGTCAGTCGACTGTCGACCGACAGAACCGAAGATAAATAAATTCCATGTAAACATGCCGTCCGGAGAGCAGGAGTCATCTCATTTCCTGTCGAGATAGTTGGCAAAAATATTTCAACGGAATTTTAGCCAACTGGCCAACCCTAGTCAGTCATTTCTAAGTTATGTTTTATCTAACAACACGTCGTTTGTCGGCCTCTTGATGAGCCATGCTTCAAAAATGAGCGTTTCCAATATCACAGCTTCGCCCTTAACGTTCCACCTAATTCAAAAACTATTCCATACAACCCAATACCAAATCAATATATAAATTCCTCATCGCTTAGTATTCTTATAAGCCATGGGAAATTATGCGTTAGGGTAGAACACAATTACAATTATTTTTATCCGATCCTCCAATTTTCTAACATGAACCAACACTTGCATTTGCAGCAAATAAACAATTTTAGTCACCTTTTCCGTATAAGGAGCCAGAAGCCACTGAACGAAGACTGAGTAAAATGAGCTAACTAAAATAGACTAAAGCAAGATCCGTACTTTCAAAGTCAATGAAGGCAAAAAAAAAAACGTTTTTACTACTCGAAGACTTAGAAGAAAAGTGTGTTGAATAAAACTCACTCTACTGGTAAGTAAATAATGAGACTGACTTTATTAGTTGAGTCAATGAATGAATCAAATTCAAAGCCTAGTAGACAGACGAAACCTACGTCACTGCATAAATAATACATGATATATCGCCTTGTTATCAATTCCTTTCGTAGAAAAGCAAGCATGTTAATGTTATTCCATGTACTTCTTCTATACGGGGTATAATCAGACTTTTAGTTATCCTTCAGTAATTACTTGCTACGACAATTATGAATGATGAATCCCTGATCCCTCCAATTCTTTTATTTTTATAGTTTTATCCAAACCGCAACATTAACTTGTGGTGGCTTTTCCAATTATACCAACCAAAACATTTGAAACAAGCTTATCATTATAGTCCTAATCCTGTAGCCACCACCTTAACCCCTCCATTCTTTTCTTAGATAATAGCACTAACGTCGCCTTCACCTCATATTATATGTATTCTTATTACATTGTAAAGGCGCAATAATGATAATGAAGCCTTAATTTCTGTGTGTAGCCGGGTCATTGGAAGTCTCAAATCTTTTTGGTTTGCATTGTATAATACTGTAAAACCAACGCTGGAGTTTTGGAACTCCATTGCACACTTTCGTCTCGTTCAACAGACTCCATTCCATTTCTACATTTAATCTTCTAAAAGGTTCTACACCGACGGATCGATCCCCCTTTTCTATTTTGTCTCCCTAACCCCGCCCGACCCGATCATTCCTTTTCCTACAACAACTGCTCCTATTTTGTCCTCCTGTCTGCTTCCATTCTCAACATTTTAGCTTTACTTATACAACACAAAACTATCCCCAATTTCACTATAACTAACTCTCTGTCTTTCACAAGGGATATCTCCATAACGTTTTCCCTACTCCGATTCTTCAACCTGTTGTACTTAATTCTTCGTTTGCATTTTACCACAACTAGTCTAGAAAATCCTCTGCTTGAATCCCTACAACAGGTACGAGGTACATGCCGTTTCCCAATCAATTGAACAAGGTTATGATTGACACTTTGACAGAGTCACGCAAATCCTTTCTGAGCTCTGAACCGCGCTGAACACCACAACACCAGGTGGATATCCCTCGTCACTGGTAGCTAACCCAGCTTCGCAAATACTATTTTTCTCCGTTTCGGCTTCAACTCCGGACTCCGAGGGGATTTACCCATATCACATCTGGAAAGAAGAGAGCAAGTTGACGTCACTTGGTTCAAAGTCCTAGTAGGGTCAGTCGCGACCCAACCAAGTCCCTTCCCAACCCTAGTCCGACCATGCTTTGATGCCTTCAACGAATAAAACTCAATGTCGGACTCAAGCCAGGCTATTCAGACAAAAGGAAAGAAAGCCAACTTCAAAAATGACTAAAAGCCTTCTTCTCTTCCTTCCATCTCCAACCTATCAAATAAAGTCGGAGTTCCATTCAAAAAAATCCTCTTTTCTCACACATCACATTACACTCACATTGTCGTAAAGACGAAGGTCGTGGTCTCAAGAGCAAACGGAAAGAATAAATAACAATAAACCATAATGTCAAGTCTCTTTGGTAAAAAGCCCATTACAATCGCACGGTGGTTAGGTTAGAATCGTTAGTACATTACACGGCAGGCCCACATAACAGGAACTCCAGACCAGACAGTGTAGATACCTTTCAACATTCAGCCAACCCGTCTGGTGTCGTCTACGAAGTACAAAGCGAATTAAACCTTACACCTACGGACCAACCATCATCCCACATACACCCAGAAATAGATGCTGCTGCTCCAACACTTACAACGACAATCAATTTTTATAAACTATATTTGTATTTGTCTAACTTTTTCATCCTAGATGGAAGAGATCCTGTGACGATGTTAATCAGTTGCCGGCTGCCACTACTCACTACACTGGAATAATTTTTCAGGATAGGGATAGGATAGACTTTATGGCTTCCAACGTTCGCATCATATTTTAACGAACCGTTCTCCTAGAAATTAAACGAACTCTAGCAGTCCATGCCTTCAGCAATTTCACTACACAAACTTTCTTTTACTTAACAGCCAACAGGAGCAATGTATTCACTGTTGAGGTTTTGGAATATCGAAAGAGTTAAGTACCCTTGGTTCAGGTTTTTAGTAGAGATGCACTTTTGCACTTTCACAATCCTAGTTTCACATTAATTAATTCACTGGTTTTTGTTATTAAAAGGTTCCCGCACCGCATGAAACTGGAGAAACTAGAGATGAGTTGAAAATAAAATCTCAACTTTCCTAACTCGGAAGTTGGAAAATCAAAGGATATCATCGTATCCAAATTAAAGAACCAAATTCCAAATAAATGGCAGACTTTCTCTTATATTCATTTAACTTTAACAAGGTGGTAAACTCTTGCCTGTAGCCCTGGTGGCTGCAACAAGTCCAGCGTGGATGCAAAATCTTCCATATCATCATATCTACGCCATGAGAAGAAAAACTTGAGTGAGAAGATTTTTGAGCAAACGCGAAGCGTTTGCTCAAATGTCTTCTCAATCGAGCATAAAGTCATCGTAAAATTGACTTTTACATACAAAAATTGTTAATAAAAGTCAAAAAAAAAATTCGCCTCCGGCGGGGTGTTCTTTTGGAGTGAGAAGTTTTTCAGTTTGATATGAGAAAATTTTAATTCGTTGGAAGATTTTGCATCCACGAAGTCCAGAATAAAAGAAGGACAAAGTACAAACCATTGGCCCCCAGGTCTAGCCCAACCTAAACCTGCTATTTCATTTGATCAAAGTTTACCGTGTTAAGAAGAGAAAAAAACTTGCCACTGCCACCTGTGGAAGTTTGTCTAATTTTTTTTTGTAAACGGTCGACTACTACACAAATGTTTCATTGCATTTTGCATTCCACGACTTTTCTCGGCCTTAGATTGGAATCTAACATGAAACCAGTTGATTTGATGATTCGACCTTAAAGAGTCCGGCTCCAAGGAATGAATTATTCCGCATCCGCAAGCTATTCTAATTTTTAAGCCAAAAATACGTATGAAATCACTTTGACGATATTCGATAGAATTAGTCTACCTAGTCGAGAGAATCCTTTGACTCTTTGGGTTACCGATGCCGTCATGTGCGGACAATTTGCAACCATTCGTACTACGACAAAAGACTCGCGACAGTCCACCACTGGCAATTCAAAGGTATGAAGATTGAAGACCTACTTAAAGTAAAATACAATTCCTATACAATGTAAAAACAGGATGAAGTCATACTCACGAGTTCCAAAATTAATATGCCTCGCCAATACGTCTAGATTCTAGAAACACCATAAACGGCTCTCCACTCCTACCCATAACATAAAATAATCTACTTCCAACCAACTCCATTCACCCATAAGCAAATATAATGTGATCATAGAAATATCTATGCGTTTATCTATTTGGCGAAACAAACCACATAATTAGCAGGTTACGTGTATAATATAAATGTCAGCCCAGTTAAGTTTGTATACCACAAACCATCCCTAGTCATATCACACAAGTAAATCTGGTTGCTACATTACATTTTGAGAGATAAAAATGTTTACCCCACACACACACAACCTATCTCCCTAATCTGTCATTCAAGGAAGTTGACTGGAGAAGAATTAAGTGACTCATTACCGCATTTAGATGGACATGAGAATGAACTAACCCTAACCGTCAGTCACTCACGCAAATTGTATACTCACTCATCTACTATTAACTAACTAGGTACACGAGCATACTTACAAGAAAAAATAAGATTTTTCAGTCATTCTCATTCTATTTTAAATTTAACATTTCATTCACTACTCATTCATAAAACATATGTACGTACGTACCATTATTACGCATGCATAAACATCGAAAGGATATGAGGTAGAGGTTATGATAGACCGTATTCAAAAAGGCATGAGGTCGTGTGAAACTGCAACAGCCGGATGTAACTAGACACTAAATTGACTCTTTCCAACAACTGCTTTTTGAAACCAACTAAACTAGACGAGCCTTCCTGTCTCACATGACACGAACTTTAGACTTCATGCTAAAGCTAATGCTTTGAAACTACAAACTTGAGACTTGAACAAACCAACTCTTTCAACAAAACTAAACTGTACTTAAACTGGTCAAAGTCCTTTAGCGCCATCATCACAAGCTCAACAACTACTAAACGTTAGCGTCTAGCGTTATAAACTACTTATTCTCTAGATAATACATGCGACGCCATACACGTCACCAAAATGATCCACTCTCTAATTACTTCATGCACAGGCAGGCAGGCGTAAGCAGATTGCCAGTCGTCACAGTCACACTGCTGCTATACCATAATACGCAATCCAAAGAAATTCCAAACTCACCTATCTAATTCAAGCTAATACAAACTCACCCAGTAACTGTTTTTCCCAAGAACGAATGAAACAAGGGTAGGAAAAATAAACTTATTAAGGTTCAGGCTTAAGCACATGATGTAATAAACCCAAATTTCTGCGAAAGGATTCCACCAAAAGATAACAGCCAATAACAGGTGATAACTAGGGAAGACAGGAATAAGAAGAATGAGTGAGGCAGTTCAGAGTGAGAGAGAAAGAATTCTGTCTTTTTGGTGATTAGTTCACTGAAAATCCCACCAACCATTCCAAATCCAAATGAATGGTAGGTAAGTAAATCATGTTGTTGAACGTTACCTGATTTCAGTCCGACCGCGCTAGCTAGTCCGTCCGTTTCACCAAATGCATTATTATCAGACAGACTTAGCCACACATTAGATACCCTCAGATAAAAAGCCCCTTCTTGGAAACCAGGATGGGTTTCACGTTTTGCAAAACCACTTTAGTTTTTTGAATGAATCAACATCCTGAATACTTGAATATGACGCCAATCGAGACCACCACTCCACTCTTTTACAATCCCATCCATCCACTGTAAAAATGTTTCTTCTCCTCATATGGACTTGGCTTGAAGTCGATGTCGCCAAAACTCTCAGTCTCATTCCATTCTCAATTCTTCAATGCGTCATTTTCCCACGTCTGCTCTGCCTGCACTGTTGCAGCCATTTAGCATTCCCTCATGCTGTCAACCAGTACTCCTAGTACTCCACTCCGTCCGTCCAACTCAGCCAAATAGAACTTTTGCAAACTGTAAAAAGAACAGAAACAAATATGTACCTGTGTTTGAGCAAACAAAACTTAAGCTAAATCTACAATGCGTGCAAGAATTCCTTCCAATTGCTCAAAGTTCATACATTCTCAGTCATATAAAATTGCAAGGAAACTGTTCAGGAATTTCACTGCACTTTGACGCAACCCGTAACAAAGGACCGGCCCATCCACAACCACACAACATAACCCTACATACCTCAGAAGAGAAGAGAACTGACTAGGTCTTATTATCATTAGCACGCCAAATTCCTTCCACCCCCATCCCCCTCCCTGGCCTCCATATATATATATATGAATGACCGAAACTCGACTTACATTTTGAACACCTACATAAGTTCTCTTCTAATGACCCCTCAAAAGCCACTACTAATCCATTCTTTCACAAACTAATGATACAAAACTCAAAATTCCTATACCCAGCATTCCACTCTTAAAAATACAAACTCAAAAAATAATACTAATTTTTCACCAAAATGGCTGTAATCTTACAATGACTGCTATTGATTGATGACACGACACAATACACGTACAATAAAGCAACATAGGCTTCATAGGCAACCTCTACGCCTCTACTGTCAATTCTCATTTGTTAGGATATTTGTCATCCGTCATTCGTTATACTCAACTCACAGTCTTGGGTCAATTACAATTACGTCTACGTACTTGTGGAGTTGTAATTAAGTACATAAAAGCCCGTAATTTGTTGTAATGAATTACTTTGAAAGTGCTTGTAATTCTAATTGTAATTTGCAATTGAAATTACTTTTTTTCTCAATTATTTTTTTAATCAGTAAATCACGTTTCACGTATTATCTGAATGAAGTTTAGGTTTTAGGGTATTCATTCAAAAGAAGTATTTTTAGAGCTGCACAAGCAAAACACACATTGAAATTGTAATTGTAAATTGTAATTGATTACTTTCATAATTTCGCATTGAATTTGTATAATTCAAGTACTTTCAAAGATGGAGGGTGTAATTTGTATCTTAATTGATTTTTATTACAATTTCAACGTAATGGACCCAAGTCTTAGTCTGGTCATCCTAATAATTACTATTGAATATTCCACGATTCCACGCAAGGCACTTTTCCTATCTCAATCCAGACTAGCTGTCAGGGTCTACAAGGCACTTTCCACAGCCTTGACTCCTTGACCATCCTTCTCAGGGAGTTCTCGGACTACTCTCGTACTCTCCGTCATCCGTAGTAGTCCTATCTAATTCGAAATGGCCTAATGGCCAGAACAGAAAAAATGGAGAAAAAATGGAGAAAAAATAATTTTACGCTCTCTAAAATGGATACGTAGAGAGGAAAAGAGGAATGTACGGCACTAACGGCACCTAACATGTCACATCAGTGGCCGCTGTCGGTGACTGCATATAATAGGTACATCTTAAGTTTGTCTCAGAAGACAGAATGCAGTAAGTTATAACTTCGACGAAACAGGACAGAATGGACCACCAACTAAAGCACCTTCCTTTCTACGAAGAAACTAGAATCTCTCTCAATCCCTGGAGGATCCTATCCTTTTAGTTGTCTAAGATTTGGCAACCTAGTCGTCGTCGTACGTGGACTGACGTAGCCGTAGTCCAAAAACTTCCAAGCATCTGCCTTCCTGCAATGCACAGCTGCAATTGCAGACAGATAGACAGATCAGGGAACTTTTTTTGTCCTCCTTCTTTTCCATGTCTAGTCCTCGACCTCTGCATCAAACAAAAACCCAGCCAGCCAGAGGGGAAAATTTGAGCACCGAAAATGACGACGACTCCTACCGAAAAACTTCTATTATTCGTTCATTATTCCTCTTCGTATTCCATACTTCTATCTTGAATCCACCCTGGCTACTGGCTGGCAAGCAGGTTCACATTTTTCTAACTCTCCCGAAAAACTAAACGGACCGAAACTGGGGATTTTGTTCGTTTGAGCCTTCTTTGGACCGAACAACCCTTTTGTGACTGATTCAAAAACACTCCCCAGATTTTTTTTTTCCTCCCTGCATTTGCAGACAGATGCAGAATGCAAATGCACATGCACATGGACGTGTTACATTACCATTGCATTATTGCCTTGCACGAGTTTAAAAATGTGCAAGTGTTAGGTATACGACCCAAACAGTATGCCGACTGCAGATGACTGGCTAGTGAGGGCATGTACCTCTCCGTCTACTGTCTGGGTTCTTGGTGGTAGGCATACCTATCCAAAACACAGAACAAGTATACTCAGTTTTTACTACATAACTACATTCATCGTCCTCGTCAGTTGGAACAAGTTTCTCTTCTGTCTAATTCCATTGAGAAGAAGTGGCGAACAAATGAACACCCTTCCTTAGCCAAGCAAAACGAGACGAAACAACGACTCTACGAAGTGAGCCTTGTAAAAAGTCGCTTAAAGGATGGTAGTTTTTCATATCTCTGGGGTATCAAACCAAAAACCACCAACTGATAATCAAAAGGATGAAGAAGTGGATGGCTGAAAAACTAACACCAGACACTACACACTACCACTGTGTACTGTGTACCGACCGACTGCTTCTGAGAAAAATGGGGAGTTTTCAGTTTACAACAGGCAGAGTGAAGTGAAAGAGAGGAAGAGGCGAGCAAAATTATATTCGTTAGTAACCCAACCGCACAAAATACCAGGGTCCGTCTGAGCTACAAAAAAAAATTACATTTGACTAAAATGAATTATCAATTTTCAGTTTCATTTATCAAAATGTCTGGTAATAAAAAATTACTTGTCATGGTAAGTTGTGTCCTTCGAGGATCAAAAAATTAAATAATATAAAAATCATAAATGGCTTTGAGCTTTTCAGATCAGAAGTAGATACATCATATTATCATCATACCATACGGTTTCGTCAATGTCAAGGGTCATGCGGAATTCGGTCACGACGTGATTTTAGAAAATAAGAAGTTTCAATTTTGTCACTTCTTTGCACATCTAATACAAACACTCTGACAACATATTCAATTCTCCATCACACATTCGTCAGTCGTCCTCTCCTCCAATCTTGTCTAGCCTGCTAAATATTCAACAATCTGAAATCTATCTATATGTACAAAATATTCTCACACCTGCCAAGCGAATATGCCAATTTGTGGAAACATGGGAGAGCTACTACAACTACAACTCACGAGCATTTCCACCTGCCCACGAAATAGCGACATAAAAAACCAAAAAAGTCACTCCAATGAGTGATTCAAAACGAAACTTTACTTTACTGGAAAATAGAAACCCAAACCGCTATTCTATTATTTGCATTATTCACATATTATAAAAAATGCCTTACACTTTGTGGAGACCACCCCTTTAGCTTCGTCCAAATAAATAATATTTTAATATTTATTCACTTATTCACTACATTCGCAGTTTGACAATCCCCAGACCAAAGTCTACTGTGTGTGTACCATATAAACTGCAAAAAAAAACAAGTAGGCAGTGGCAGTAGTAGCACTTGTAGCACATAAATGAATGTACGAATATTATGTATGGAATGAATGAAATATGAAACCCAACTAATATAGGTCATTCATCTTTATCATCAATGACTAATCTGACTTGAAATTCAGTTCAATCATAATTTATTCATGGCATAAGCCTAACTCAAAAGTTCAATTCTATTCCTCCACCTTCCACACCCCCACAGACAGAATTCCGGAGTGGGTGGATCTCATCTTCATTCATCAGTTGTTCAATTCAAAAGTACCTACCACTGCTCACTGTATACTGTATGCAGTAGTATTATTTTATTCTCATTGCAAAAAAAATGAATGGTAGTAGTACACCAAAACTGTGTGTTCTGTGTTCACGGAGCAATGAGATGAGATTATGGGATGAATGGAAATATTTCCACCTCCATGATTGCGGAAGAGCCAGCGAGTAATTATGTTTGCGAAAGGGGATGAGGAATATTCCTCCCCCAAACGATTTAAAAGTTTAAAACATCTCGACCAAACCAGAAGCAGATTAAAATATAATTAATCTCCACTTCTCACTTGTGACTTTATCCTCACCCTCACTCGGTATGCTTAAGCCAAGCAATCCTCGGTGCGGTGGTGGTATCTTCAACTTTTAGCACTATAAATGTCTTTCCATTCCTTGAGAAAATACGAATCAAATCAAACCAAAATCTGTACAGGTTTGAAGAAGAGGTGACGTAAGATTCCATCATGGCCATGGGTCAGGGAATCCACAAGGTATTTGTTTGACATTATCAATATCGACAATTCTCTTTAGCCTTTATCGTATCCCTTTTCAAAGTCAAAAGTACTGTTTTCAGTTGTTCACTATGAAATACACCGCCCGGCGCCAGATTACGCCTGAATTATTGATCAAGTCAATGTCAATGACTCGAGCTCAATGTTCAGAATGGTATAAAGCAATAGATAGTAGAAGTACACTACAAAATCCAACATTCTACTCGAAACTCGATTCGGAAATTCGGAACAAAAGGAACTATTTTTATTTTTGTACTTGACAACCCTGCTACGACGTCTCTCCCTTGTCTTTCACTCTCTGCAAAATGTCAAATAGTCAAACCTAAAATAAATGCTCAACTCCAAACAATTTGTAGCTGTTGCGATGAATGAGCATGCATTAGGTACAGTACAGAGGACAACATGACAAAGTATTCATGAAGTATTCTGATTCTGACTGACAAGTCTGCTTGGCTCCTGGACCGTCTCTTCTCGGAGATTTGAAAATTAAGGAGAGTTATAAGTTATAACTGTTGACAACAATATACATTCGGTGCTCAATTCGATTCGAGTAACTACACGACAAAATAGTCAATAGTGCGAAAGTCCTTGCATGGTAATTGATAATCCCATCAGAAAATAAAATGTGCATACAATCTCGAGTCTAGTCAGTCTAAGTCTAGTGTATTGTTTCAATTTATAGAGATCGTGCGGTCCGTCACCAGCGAAGTAACAATCCCGACGAACGAATCATGACCTTACACTTCCATTATCCATTTCGTTTATTCGACCTTCCTTGAACTTAACTTTTCTAACCATTGACCGTATATATTTCACGCTTTCATTATCTTGATCAGCTTCCAGGCCAAAATAATCTCACCGGCAAAATTAAAATGGATTTTCCATACCTCTTTCATACGTTGTTCCATAGCCCGTTTGCAGAATTCCCTCCAAAATTTCGTCATTTTCCAACATTTATCCAAGGCACACAACGCACCGTGTAAAAAATTCCACTATGAATGACAAAATAAATATTGAACTTTTTTACTTTTTCAAAAATCTGTCCTGAAGAAAATTAAAAATTGGACAAGGAAAGAAGACCAAAAATTGTGTGTGGAGTGTTTGAGTGAAAGGTATAATTTTGACTGAGAGAGTGGAGGGGTGGGTATGCTATGCTGTAGAGTGAGTTGAGTTGAGTGCACCCGAGGAGTCTGGACTCCTCCTCCCCATGCATCCACATGCAATGCACTCTCCCAATTTTACGTGAACGAGACACAAGAATTGAGAATGAGAGAGAGGAAGGACGCTGGGGTCTGTCTGTGCTGTTGGCTGGCTAGGCTGTGTGAGACGGACGGGGAAAATCCAGACGGGAGAACCGTTGTCAAATTTCCGTCTCGTCTCAAGTCTAGACAGCAAGTCATCCCCAAGTCTACACAAGGAATCCAATGCTAAGCAAACCACCTTGGCATCATACCACACACACCACCAGGTCCTATGCTCTCTAATGCAAATCCATCTGCATTACCCTCACCACCGCACAAGCCCAGGCAGGGTGTACCAAAACTACCCTCTCTTTGTTCATTTTTCCACTGCTCTACTCTGAAATCATTCTCATAACGTTTTCACGAGAATTGAAATTATTACCTAATCTGTGCATCTGAGAATGGAGGGGAGTCACCGTTTGACCTGTCCAGCCAACATTTGAATATGAATGGGACCCTGGAATTCCCCAAGGAGGATAATCCTGGGCGAGATTCACACAGTGTTGTGACTGTACTGTGACCTAACCTGTCATTTTTACTGACAGGAAGTTGAAAGCTCAATCAATGTCTGATGTCTACACCGCATTTCGAAATTGGATTGCTCTTGAATCACTTGATTCTTGATTGCAATTGCAATTGCAGAGATCAAAGAACAATAACAATAACCCCGTCCAAACCTTTCACTTTGTATTTATGATTTTCTACCGTTTTTGAATTTGCTGAAGAATATCATCTCTGAACTTTCTCTGGCTAAACGCCACTAAACGATTACCATAATAGAGTAAGAGAAATGTTCGCAATGATTGCATTACTCTCGTAAATTAGTATCTGATGGTTTGCTTTAACATTATCTTGGTCATCTATAGGAGAATACAGAAAATACAGATCGTGTTTATAATTTTCATCCTGGAGACTCAATACTATATGGATGTTTTAAATTGCAAAGTTGGGAATTAAAATTCTCAAGTGTAATTAATTGAATGAAATAAAGATTCTCGGTTCTCTCTTTTCTGGAAAATTACTTTCTAACATCTCTTTAAAGAACGTCATACCGGCTAGCGGTTTCTGTACTAAATTCTACAGCAGACATGTTGTTTGTGTCAAAATAATTTTCAGTGTGCTTTGTAAAAAAAAATACTGCATTTGGGTGCAATATGGACTTTAAAGGCAAAATTCCTTCCTATACCTAATGTATTGTCTCTTTTCTCTTGTTCGAGTCTTACTGCAGCAGTAGGGTGACTGACTGGAGCTGGAGAATGCAGACAGATGATCTTTCTTTTGGGAAAAACGAAGGCGATATGGAGGATTAGGATTTGGAAGGATGCAGTTAAGTTGGATGGTCGAACGAAGCCAGTGAAAAAAATTGAGATGTTCCCCCTGGTTTTACGTTTGTAGCGCAGGCGGGTCCTTTTCCTTGTAATACCCAGAGTTGCCGAATTTTAGTCTAGACGATTTCATTCCAAAACCACACTAGACAAAACTCGTATTTTTTGGTGAGGGCGATGGGCGAGTCGATTGGGCTCTTGGCTAGGGTGTGCTTGGATATTATGAGAAAATAAGGGGACACTTTATTACACTCGTCCTCCGTCGTCTGGGTCTCCGTCTGGTACGTCTGTCGGGGTCGTAGGGGCTTTCATAAAATAAAAGATGAGATGAGAATAGAATAATGGGACTCGCTGTAGAAAGAGGAATTTACCTTAGGCACTTGAAGAACCCAGGGTCACCTAGATGTACAACAATCTCTCAAGGTTCAAGGAAAAAATTATTTTTTTGTGGGTAGTTCTTTAAGTCAGAAGTGTGAGGGTCCAATCCGATCTCGGTGCGTGAGTAGCGTGAGTTCGACGTTGGCACCGAATATCTGTATATGGCTGTATATCCAGCAGAAAATAGTTTCTTTAAAATTATCTGCATGTTTCATAGACAATTCCATGCCTTACGTCCTTATGGGAGTAAGTTCCTCTCATGCAGCAAAATAATTAGCACATTAATAAAGAATCAATCAATCAATCAATCAATGAATATTGAAAAACCTTGGCGTTTTATCTAACGCATAGCTGTGATTTCAAAATATATACGGACTACTACACTATATGTATACCTGTTGAAAACTGTGATTTCATAACTCCTGTCTCGATATACGAATTTCAGCAATGAATCGTCGACTGTCGTTTCACTCATTAGTTGTCAGAATCGTCAGAATTATGATGCGCCTACGTAGAAATTGACATATAATCGTAATCAGCGATTTCAATTAGTTAGTGCCATTGTATCGGCAAGGCGAAAGAGATACACTGGAATAACGTAAAGTATAAGAACTATTATTATACTTTACCTTACACTAGAAGAGTTTTAGAAGATGTTATTTGCAACGCAAGGCAAGTTGCAGAGTTCAAGCAACTGGAAGGTTGATGGCAAAAGGATAGGTGAATCTGTGTGCATCTCAATCCGCATCATTTGTGCGTGCTAAGTCAATTAGCTGATATTTCCACAAAATCTGATAAAAGTATCGGGAGTATATACTAACTAAAATGGAAAATGGAATGGGTCATGGTCTGATCTTCTAATACATAGAGTTTGAGAATGCTTTGTCGTTCGAAAAACTAAAAGGTCTTTATCTTGCACTACTGCTGTAGCCTTGCAGTTGCATTCCTGCAATTGCAAATGAGAAGGAAGACAAAGTAAGGAAAGAAAAAATGCACTTGTACGTATCCTGCCAAAAATAAAATAGTTGTTGCTAAGGTACATCTGTATCTATGTGGGAGATGTGGATGCGAGTTACGTAATCCTACTTTCCTTCTATACTACTACCACTACCTGCTCACGCCTGTACTTCTTGTGAAGATCTTTGCGTCTTTACCGCCTACAAGGTTCTTCATTGACGGGTTCAAAGACCTATACGTAGTAGTAGTGGTATGGTATTACTATGTTCTCTCTCCTCGTCGTACTTACGTTCTTTCATCTTATCGATCTTTTCCCTTAAAACCTACGAATAACGACATCGTCGTCACTTTTTTTACTCCTTTATTGCATACATGTAGTCTAGAAGACTTTGTTGTAGACGAACACCCCCAACAATTCATTTTTAATTCCAAAATGGTAAAATACCTTACGGCTACGGCGAATGGCCGCAAAATTTTATCATTCAAAAGGAACTTTTTTATTGTGGGTCATCCAAACATTTTATGCTGCTATTGTAAGTGAAATTAAGCTTTTAAATAATGCAATGTGAGACAGACAAGGGAAGTTAGGCTGTAAAGCCTGACAACTGTTTTTAGGAGGTCTGTCTGTCTGTCGTCTACGTCTGCAGTGTTCTAGTGGATTGTTCGGTCAATGGCTTTAGTACTAGGTATGTGGGCTCAATTGAAGACTCCCAGACACAGACACCACTTTTCTACAACAAAAAGTCGATCGGTTAGATCCTCGTCTGTTTTCTACACTGCTATGTCTTTTTGTTCAAATCCACAACTCATGGTAGGGAAGATCATTGACGAAAGAGGACTGTCGACTATTTATATCGAAATCAAACGAGACCACCAGTGTAGTAACAGTGCAGCCGTATCGTTTTCATTTTAGGAAGGTAAGGTACCACACAGTCAAGAGAAGTATACTGGTATGGTGGAATGCTACATTTCCGATTTAAAGTCCTGCAAGATTGGAACGATCACCCAAACTTCAATATCCCATGCTCAGTCTTTCTAATAAAGTAATTAACTGATACTTGGCTAGTCCTAGTAGTGTGTGTACAGCAGCGTGTGTGATACGATACGTTAACCTTCGTTTCCTGTCAATAAGTTGTCTTTTAGATTTAGATGGTGACATCAGATGTTCCAGCATTTAAGGACCGTGTATATAATCCCCGCATGCCGCAGGACTTGTTTCTGTATACAGCATTTTTTTCAGAAAGTGATTTTATGACTGCCTTGAAGATGTTTGATTTTGCAATCATATAAAATTTCATACATTTGGATATACTGACACACTCAAGAGAGATATTATGAAGAGACGACTCGAATGAATGAATGAATGAATGATTTTTTGATGCAGCAATATCTCACGTGAATGACATTTGATCTTTTCTTTGCTTATGCATCTTACCAATTGGACATTATAATGTGTATAAAAATAGATGTCGAGACTGCGAGGGCGGATCGAAATTTCTGGTGAATGTGGTGGCAGCGCCAAAGTTTACTTAGCGTGGTGACGCTCGACCTTTGCGTATATTTATGTTATTTATATTTATATTGTCCCTTTGTGTGCAAGTAATGCCAGGCTAAACTCAATGTGAAATCATTAGAAACTTTCCAAATCCTAAATAGTACGGAAAAAAATCTCAACATTTTGATATGACAAATATAGAATTGGGAGGTGGCTGATTTTCAAGAATCCAGGATGAATGCAAGTACCAGACATATTTCCAGCAAGTACTATAGTATCAACAATTCAGCATGCATCTCTCAAAGTTCATCCCCAAATTGTTATTCCTGTTCTGGTTACCATTTTGGACGGCATTTATCCGAAAAGGCGATAATTGCTGACAAACCCTGTCTGATAAAACAAGGTCCTGCATTACTTACAATAGCTGGTATTGTGTCGTGTGTTCGGCGTGTCAGAAGGAAATCGTTTTAGTTAAACACTATAACAAATTCATAAGAGGTAAGTTTTAGTTTATTATGTCCAGCTTACGTGATTGCTGGCCGACTTCAACTACTGCACCACACTAGAATCGTATTGTATTTTGTTAATCTCTTCTCCGTAAAGATTTTACTGAGGAGCTGACTATATAACGCAACGTGTCGATCACTTCACTTACCACTGTTACTACCACTAACACGTGTTGGAAGAATTTCTAAATGTCAATGCCCAGTTATATAAACTCTTCTTGCTTTTAGTTTTAGTGTGAATATAATGATAAAGCTTCATGCATTATTTGCTGTGATTCAATTCAATTCAAGTAATGTAGTAAAAGCATGTGAGATCAGTAATATGTATTCTGCAGTTACAGAGATGATATTGAGAAATGTGCACATGCACAACAAACAGGGTAATTAAAAATTGCAATTTCGCATTTTACAATTCAAATTATCAACAACAAAAGACATTTTCCGATATGTTTTCGATAATGCAATAATATCTAGTGGTGCATCATTTGAAAATGAGTCTCATGAGAAGTGACTTTAATTTTCAATTTCCGAAATTATTAATGCACTTTAGGTCTTAATTAATGAGAAAAATGTTTCGACTTACCGGTACGGCGAGCAGCAGTAACGTTGTAACTTCGTTGACTGACAACAACTTCACCTTTGCTTACGGATATTTTCTGCCAGATAGATTCGTGAAATATATAATTAAGGCACAGTCACAATGTCAAATTTACTACTACTTTCGGTTCGAACAGTTGAAAACTAATTTGTATTGTAAAATATGGAACTTCATTATCATTCTTCTGTGGCATCTTCTTATGTAGCTTCTTTTGCGAGAACTTACGCTATGCTAAACGATTTCTCTGACTCGTTGACTAGTTATGACTAATAAATATACACAAGGAGTACCAGAACCTTAAGGCTGAATGTTGTGAATTCTAGTACTTGAGTGACTTGCAATTTATTGCATCGCAGGGTGTAGAATTGCAACATTATATCTCTTCCTATTTTTTTGTGGAAAAACATGGAGGAAAAAACTCACTGTGCAAAGCAAAGTCAATAGCCAAGCGAGACAGACGCACGAATCAGCAGCATAATATTATCCAGTGATGATGTCGACGTATTGTGGAAAGTGGAAGCGGATCTTAAATCTTAAATGCTTTGGATGACGACAATCCGGTGTATTAAGCAAATACTAATTGCGTTATTATTTTTATAATCGTCGGAAAACTCGACGCCGTAATAAATCCTGCACAATGCAAACTTTTCTGGAATTCCACGGCAAGAAATGAAATGCAATGAATGATATCACACAATTTTATTCTCCCTTTTTCTTAATCGCCCTGAGTTTATTATGAGAAATCTCACTCCAAATTATAATTTTTTACTAAATTGAACTCTTTCAAATGGCGAACATTTCCTGGTTTTATTTGTTCAGTTCAATTCTTCCGTTCTGGTGACGTTATATACCGCATCCTAAAGACTTTATTATTCAAACTCAATGCGTTATTACAAAATGTGGAATGCCAAATGCCACACTCACACGTCGCACTATGCACTATATACGCCTGCTATGCGAACAAATGACGTTACATTAAGTTTCTAGAATTTTCTAAGCGTCAAAAACTAATGTATAATTATTATGAGTTTTCTAAACAAAGGAATTCCTTAATCGGCGCCAGACTCCAATAAAATTATACAATACACGTTTTTATCGGCGGGTAGGGATGAAGGTATTGGATAATGTATGCGGCGAAAGGTATTTCGTAGTGAAAGTTGAACTTTCACCCCGACACTACTGATTAGAGTATTCCGGCGGAGAATTTATATAAAATCGGGAGAAGTTAAGCGCATGCATTAGTGTTTTTTTTCTCACAGCAAGTGGTAAAATTTTACTGAGTATGACAGTGACTATGGAGATGATCATGCTCGACGAATAGGCGCTACCAGACGGCCGAGGTCATGTCGATGGAAGATGACTAAAAAAGTGCAGAATTGCATGGGAGAAAACCCGGTGAGTAAAATCTTTGACAAAGTAGGGTGACTAATACAAACACTCAAACGACGTAATATCTCCTCGTATCGGCGAGAATAAAGAAAGTGGAGAAAGGCAAAGGAAAATTATGGCTTCTAGCACGGACACGAGAATTTTCCATGAGTAATCGAAGCGTTAAAGGATAAGAGTTCAGGGAACTTTCTGGGCTTTATGTTCCATTCCATCGAGTTCTCCATCATTCGACATTCCCATTCGTTACGCCGATCTAAGGCTTTAAAACCGATCACCTCGTCTCACCTTTGCGGTACGATGTGGTACACTCCTCTCACTCCAAAATACCCGTTATTTATGAATAGTAATTACATGGCATCAAACCCAATTTTTATTCGGGTTAATTAACCCGTCTCCGTAGACGGTTTTTATTTGATCAAATAAATTCCAAGAAACCATTGTTCTCGATCAACTTATTTCTCCAGCCCAAACGAAACGCAAGAATTTATTCTAACCGTACATGAGGCCGAAATGTTATATTTACCAAAATGTCATATGTTGACTCGAAGAATATTAATTTAATAGAAAGAATTGCCTCAACAAAATTCTCATTAATTTGATAATACGGGGTATTCCTCTCCTTACGCTTACGCTTAAAAATGTCCCAGTGCAGTGCTTGAGTTTTCCACTCACTCAGAAACATCCAGGTAGGCGACATACATTTTAGCACTTACTATTTCTCCAACCCTAGAAGGCAGGGTAAATGGAATACCATTATGATTTTAGTGGAGAACGGTCGGTACGGAGGTACGGTGTATTGCTAAATTACCAGTATTCACACACTTCGGCTTCGGCTAGAGTGTAATTCAAGATGTTGTCCGGAATGGACAATCGGTAAAATAACGTTTCCTTTCTAGTTTACTATGTATTTTTCCAATGCTAGCTTCCGCCTGTACAACTTTGAATTACACATAATATGTTCTTGTATGATTTACAAAATTAGTTAGAAGTGGTCTGATACGGATACTGAAATAGCACGTTACGAGTTATTTCGTAGTAAGCCCCGAATTACGAAATAGTGCACTAATCTTTCGAACGAACGAGTATAGCGCCTTTGAAAATGTGAAGACGCAAATAATGTATCGTGATCCATTCCTGTCATTCATTTCTGGAGCTGCTAACATTATGTGTGGTATTATGTTTGAATTTGCGTCTGTCGTTAAGACTATTACTATTACTGCTGCGTGATTCGCCTTCGTCGGACTTTGTAAGACATGTTGGCATTATTACAAAAAAAGAGAAAACTACGTTTCTCAGTGTATTTTTGTACATCCTATTAGGACAGATAGTTTACAAGAAGTTCCGTTAGAAACAAAACACATTTTCCGCATTACTTCGATGTCTCCATGAACCTTCATAAAATAATCTAATTTAGCGTAACTATCTGTAGTACTTTACATATTTGCGTTTTTCCTCGGTAATAATTCCTGGAAGCTCCAGATTAGTAGCTTGGAACCAAAAGACTATTACATTTTATTTTCCAATAAATCCGTCCTACTTGTATTGTGTTCAATATCACATGATGTGCCATCCTTATAATTTGTGAATTTTACATAGAAAGTGCCAGGTCGTACTGGGAAAAGAAAGACGGTTTACAAAAGCAGAACGAAATGAGCAGTAGGGCGGCATACTATCTGACATTCATTGAATAATAAATATGTCATTGAACCTGAACTTGAACTAAATGGAATAACTGTGCGCATAGTAGACATTAGACGAAGGCTAGACAGGCTATGCAAACCAAACCCGAGGACGAAGTGTGGTTTACGGAATCAACGTACCCATTAATGAAGTTGAACTCACAACTTTTATTGGAAATCAATACTTTACGATATTTCTATTTTTAGAAAGCCAGGTTCAAATACTATGCAATACGAGTACAAATAATACGAGCTACACGTACACCCACACGAACATATGAATTATTAATGGGGCATTGGGCATTAATGAAAAGTTATTACATAAAATATTACTATTAGTACTTCATCAAACTAGCTTTTGGTTTTAGTGAAATTACATAATAGCCTACAAGCCGCCTCTAAACAATGCTTTACATGTCCATCTCTCAAATCTCAATTAAGGGAGCTTACGTTAAATTGATGGTGAAGGCCAGAGCACATATTTCACAGCGATGTAAAACTGTGTGCTTCTTGATTTAAGATTATTCAGATACCTTTTTAGAATTACATATGTATTTAGAACAACTTCGAATAGCTTGATTTACAGTTCGATTTTTGGTGAGTCCGTTCTTCAGGTATCTGAAGAACGGTCGATTGAATTACGACATTCCCTAGTAATCCCATCTACGATCATATTCAAATATTTATCATCTTATTAGTTCATTATTCTATACAAATATTTTCTACAAGATCAAATCGACTGACAGCAATAACAGATCTGATCATAACTTTAATATTAAGTGGACGAGCATTTCTCAACAAACAGTCAAAATATTAAACAGTCATTCGAGTAAAACCTCGGCAATACAAGGAGAAACTAGTAAATGTGAAAATCGCCAAAGCCTCGATCGTAGTCTCCGGCACATTCGCAATGCGCATTGGCGGCTTAACTATGACGCACATACTGGTTAGTTAACCGTGTTATATATGTATGATTTATGAAAGTCTAGTCTTTGTACGCACATAACGTCTGGTAGAGTGGTAGAACATTTTATGGGCTAAATATCCTGGTTTAGAGTAAATCATTAAATGTGACGATGTAGTTGACTGCGCGTGGTTTTTAGTGGAGGGTCCGTTTAGTCAGGGATTGTGCGATATAATAATACGCCGAGATGAAAATATTGTAAACGGATTGGGTTTAACATAACTAAGGAGGTAACGTACCGTTGTGGGGAAAAGACTCTAGGAATTGGAAACGTTAGTATCCAATATCAATGTTACGTCAAGGGTTTGCGTCATTACGTCGTAGAAATCTTTCCAGGGACTGGAAGAATCGCTTACATATATTTGAAGAAAAGTTGTACATGGATGTGATGAGATGTTAGATGTTCTGCAGATTACCTCATCACACCCCCAGTTTGAGAAAGTTTAAGCGAACACAACGAAAAACTGGACCTAAGGACGATTGTAAGTGTAAAAATTAGTTTGCTGTTTCCAGATATGCCCGGTAAATGCAATCAAGTGCTTTAGATTTAGGTCCAGACTATTTTTAAAAATCATATTTATTGTAATATAACACCCTTGATGGGTTCATGTTCATGGCTGCTGGGTTTGTCATTCGCGTTAGTTCAAACTGCTTGCACGCATATAGTTTACAAATAGATTGGATGGAAACTTGATCATCCATCATAATAAAGAAATAACGAGAAAAATTGTGTGTGATAAGTGTCTATTATTACGGGGTTATGTGGGAGCGTGCGATCCTGGAAGCTGGAAGTAGTTGTTGGAAAATGGACACGTCATCATCGTCATGTTCTGTTCATATGATCCAACTTTCCAACCAATGAATGAGGAACCCGACACCCGAAATGAACAGAAAAAGTTACTGCAATGCAGGAAGAACAGAAGTGAAGCAGCCATTTCACATACTATAGACATAACATCCCGACGATTCCGATCTCGTGATGTGCAGAAAAAACGCCATACAAGCTTATAATAAGTCCCGTTCCTCGTAATCGGAACTTTTCATGAGTCACTATGAATACGAACTAAACCAGACACACTGCAGAACTCAACCCGGAAGCTGGCTGGAATACCCGGTTTTACCTCTTAGTCGAAACAATTCAGAGAATAGGGAATTAACGTAACAATAACAATACTCAGCCACATTGCACTGCTGTTGCTAGAAAACTCGTCGAAAGTCTAAAGGATAGCATAATTATCAAATTATCGTGTACCGGAAAGGACAATTTATCAGGAATTACTCGTATTATCTGGTATTCATATATACGTGTGACAACATGACACATCGCAACAATCGTTTTGCGAAAGTGAAAATGTGATGCTTGATGTTTATTAATTGCACACATCATTTATTTGACGGAAAACTTAAGACGTTTAATATTATTCAGATAAAGAATTGTGAATTAAGAATTATTACATAGGTTAGGACTTATAGGACCTTGGCGGGCGGCAACTTAACTACCAGTATCATGTATGCGAAGATCGGGTGCAATTGTGCCGAGTCGAATAACAAATGTGTGTGTGCGAGTGTCCGAGTTTGGGAATGCATTTTTGAATAAACGAGATGATTCAAATACTTTATTACATTATCAACTCATCCACATTAGTGGATAATGGACCTTGTTCTTATAGTCACTAAAAAGGGACGGACAAACTTTTAGACACACAGAGGGTTTATTCTGTCTCTGTCTTGTATGACTCGATGATATACGAGGATGCAATCGTACGCCATATATATTCGGCAAAACCAGATTTGGTTATTTGTCTTACAGGAAGGGCTTTTATGACCCTGATAATGCACTACCACTCATGCAAACACAGAACAACTAAACAATATAGCTTTCTTGAAACGACTCGGCCGTTCCAATTTTGTCTTCTACCGTTTTCTTGCTTTGGACAGGGTCCAACCAAACATGCAATATGTCACGAACGACATTGGACTCCTCATCGCCGAATGAACATGATCCACAGGTTTTAGAACAGGCTCCAAATATTAATTTACGAAATTAAACGGACACATAAATGCGACCGCACACGTCAAACCGATATATGACCTTTCGGCTTTCAGTATGGACGGGACCGCTCGTCGCGGGCGATCGTAGTATAAGGCTCACCAAGTGAAAGTAACTGGACCAGAACTTCTTTTACTGCTTTTTAAAGAAGCCCTTCAATAATTAATTAATGTCTGTCTTTCTCTTTACTTATGGTTATTAACGTGATTACAATGCGTATAAGATTATAATCAAAAGCTATAAACGATTTTATTAGCCGAATTGTTAGGAGACGAATAAAATCAAGCATCCGTGCTTTTTTAATAAAACTCTGTAGTATAAACCAGTACATATAGTCATATAGTACGTACATCTCTGCATTTCCGTTTACACATCAACCCAATTTTAAGTCAGTGCCGCAGTGCATCCAAGCTCCATGAAACCGGATGTGGTGAGTGGTTGATCTTAATTTCTTTCGTTTGATCTTATAATCTGATTGCTTGATACCAAATTACGACCTCTTTTCCTCTCTTCCCAACATGGAAGAGAGGAAATTTTAATTATAAATGCTCCTTGCTAAAGGTCGACAATCTGCTTGGCAGTCCATTAGATTGTGATTGTCACGGCATGTTACTTCACTTCGAAAGTATAAGCAGAAAATATTTCTCGTAATACCTATTACTAAGATAGTGACCGGTACTAATTGATCGGAGAATTGATCAACCCAGCACCTAGTCAAATCGATTTGATTTGATTCTTTATTAGTGTGCTATTCCAAAGCATTCAAACATACAAGTATTGAAGGAGAGAACGAGAGGTTAAGGCTAATTAAATTATTAGTTAAAAGTATTGTTATCTAAGCATCCGTGACTTATTGAATGAAATGAATCTGAATGCGTATTTTAACTGGACGGACGAAAGTGATGCCTGGTAGAGCCAATTTTGAAGATCTCAAATCTCAGCCCAAGAAGTTCTGGTATATATTACATATATATTTATACTTTTCTATCAAAAATCCCGAAAATGTACAAATGCTAAATGGGAGGACGTTAGAAGTGCAATGGAATGCACTATACAACATTAGCGTAATATAATGAAACATTAAGTTTTTTTGTCATTCAGTTCTGACCTTTATAAACTTTGCCCCTGCATGCATGGTCAACTAAACTCTTTGCGGAATTCCTGCCGAATTCTACCGAAATCGGAATTCCTACACTTACTGGGAATTTGAAGTCACATTTTACTGGAATAAATGAAAAAAGAATGCCAAATGTTGTCGGCTATCAGCCGGCAACATTATTCTACTTTGTCCGTGCACAATTAAAGTCTCCTCTCATTGTAATTCGATTTGTTAATGACCATTGGTGTTAGTGAACGTTTCATTAACTTCAAGTGACCCAAATAGTTGGACCAATTCTTATTATAGGTTGTGTAAGCCGCAATGACTATCTCCATGATGGCCGAAAATCCCATACTCTGTGTATACACATATTCTACGATTTACGAAGCAAACGACAAACTTTTGTATGGCGACCTGTTCAGATTCAGTCAGGTTTTAAAAGTCTTACCTCTACAGATTTAGTTTCATGAGATGTGCGATGCAAGTACATGTGCAAATGTGTAAAAAAAAATGAATGCAGTCATTCGGGCGTGTAAATTTACCGTTGATGAGCTACAGTATACACTAAAACTGTCTGGCTCTCATGATGCCGATGCCATACCACGTAAAAATACATTACATTTGGATTGGAATCTGTCTGAAGAGAGTATCCTCGGTCTGGAAATCATGCATCCTGTGCACATTCCTGGGATGCATCATTCATTCAATTGCAAAATAATCTTCTGCCTTTACTATTACTGCTAAGAAACATTTTAAAAGGATATAGCTTGAAGGCACAGACCTACTTACTAACACTACTTTGTAGATGAAACTCGTTCACAAAAATTGTGAAAAAAAATACTTAACATTAAATTCGCACCTCTGCCTGTCTGGTTTCACATCAATCACACACTCCCCAAAAATCCCGACACCGTGCATTATTCCATTCCATGGTTCTGCATCAATCCTTTCCTTTTTCTTTTTGTAATTTTTTTTACCATCTTGCTCTTGCTCCCTCAGCCAAAAACCTATTATGTGTTACAGAAACGCTTTAAGTTATTTTACACGTAATTCCTTTTGTTGGTGAACTCACACATAATACCCCTACATTATCATCTAAGAGTGAATGTGAATATAACCCTGCCCTGCTCTGCTCGGCTCTTATTCATTTTCTTTTAAAAAAGAGTGACTTCTTTTGACTGTGGTCAACCGAGTGCAACTCCCGACGGACACGGGACAGAATCCATAATAATGTACTGAATGAGTCTGCGGTTAGATTTTTTTTGTATAAATGATCCCAAGAATCCTTTTTAAAGATTTTAAGCAAGCTAGGCAATGAGTCTTAAATTACACACTGGCAATTAGAAATGCCAATGTTCCAGTATTGTTAGACTTATTTAGCGTACACTCACTCTCAACAAAAAGAACACACGAATAATAGTCCGACTCATTTTCCAGTTCATCACTATCACAAGAAATCCCTTCCATCCTTAATGCTACTTTGCACAAAAGAATGGTTTGATGACTTCCGGAAATGATAGGCCAACCTCTGAACTCAATCCGACTTCGATGAAATCCGAACTTTCAAACTTAAAAGTTAGGGGCCTAATAATTTTCGATTTAAAACTATATTTTCTTCTCAATTTCAAAGACGCATTTTATGCCAAGCCATGTGAACGGTTTCAATTCAATTATACGGTCATGCGATTGGCTCAGTTTACTTATTCTTCGTAGATACTTTGGTTTTACACAAACGTAATCTACACGTGCTAAAGGTTACTCGAAGAGTAAGGGCCCATTTTCGAGTAGCCGCGCTATGACCGGAATAAATAAAATCAAAGGTGTATTTTGATTTTAATTGATAAAGTCAATAAAGTGTGTACACGATGTGCATGATGCGATGATTTGTGCTCAATTCAAATTGTAATAATTAATTAATTGTATACTGGTCGAAAGGCTACCACTATTGTTGTGGCAGTGATATTCATTGAATAAGTGATTATTTTTCTCTATGAATTGTTGTATTGTAGCATATATTGTTGTATCAGCAACATTGAAATAAACCTTTCGAACTGAACTAATTGCCACCCCGATTAGAGAATTCAGATCATACGTAGTGAGCTCCTCTCCTCGAATCCGCAATCGATCGATGTATTTAAGACACCTCAAATTCAAAATTATATTCGATTTAATCACAAGATTCGACAGTTTCCGTAGCACTCACGGATTCATTCTTTTTCACTAGAGCTAGTAGTTGATCATTTGTTCTACATTCGGCCTCTAAATCCTTTAAACATTTTTCATAAGCCACTTTCTGGTCAAGTAACCGCTGAAGTTCTTGTTGAAGTTTTCCGACTGAAAAATACAAAAAGAGTACACATATATTATCATTTATGAAATGCGAATTCATTTCTATATTAAATCAAACGTATCTATGTATCTAGTTTACAAAATGGTTAGTTTGGGAAGGACTCGTGAAATAAAAAAGTGTTTAATGTATCTTTTGTTACTTTTCAATGTAACTGATTGAAGGAACACAACTTCCTGATTTCTGTCATGACCGATTTAAAATTTAAAACGACATTTGCCAAAGAAATAACACTTTCTACAATACTTACCACTAATCCTTTCAGTTTGATGTCGTTTGTCAACTTTTGAGCATGTCTCCTTCATACCCTCATGAAGTGTGGCCAACTGTTTTAAAAACTCCTCTCGGCCCTGTGGAGTTGAAGATGCCCTGGAAAAATATTAACAGTTTTCAGGTTGAAGTGGAGGTTACAGAAATTAGTTAAAGTACGGCAGCTTAGTTTTTTTGAACACTTACTGTTGGTAAGAATCGATTATGGAATTCAGTAAAGACAGCTCTTTCTCAAGATATCTTTTTGTATCTTCTAAGGAATTGTGTAAACTAAAATATTGTTTAGTTTGACGATGTGTTGCAGACACTGTACACGGAAAACAGCACAATATGAGGACGTGAAAATTATATTCTGTATATTATGAGCACGGCTCTGTAGTACTTACCTTGATTGTACAGTTCTGAAAACCGAAGTCTGTATTCCCGTAACTCGGTTCGATTGGGGATCTGCTCAATTTGTCGGTTAAGGGCTGCCAATTTCCTGCTTAATTCTGCTAATTCTACACGACCAGCCTCAACTTTGTTATTTGCTCGGTCGAGCTGAGCTTGAACTTCACTCTGAGGTGATTCGCTATCATCTGTTGAATTAAATAAACTCATTATGTTATGTATTTGTGTAGGACTTCATACGCGGTATTATACTAACTGGAAACTAGAAAAAAAAATTGATTTTAAGAATTGCAACAGACTGGAATCAGGTAAATGTTCCATGAGTAAAGAAATATAACGCTTCGAGGTTAATCTCTTCATAATTTTTAAAGGACAAGGCACCTTGGGCATGGGATCTTGCCGTTCTGTTCGATTGACCTGAATTTTTGATATGTTGTACCCA
>JAQIXO010000073.1:0-49742 GCA_034700305.1 Protaphorura armata
AATAGCGGTTGGAGAATTGTAATCGTTCAACTGAAAGTAGTGCTAGGGGTACGAATAACAATTTGATACACTGTATTAGAGGCACACCAGGGGGGAGTCTGTGACTTCTTCCTATTGTGACCTCAAGGGTGGATTCTGTTCTGATTCTGTTGGGTGGTCCAGGTCTAAATCGTCTTTTTCAAGAGTAGTAGCTTTTTCTCTTCAATCTGGTTCATCATTATTCCACTCTTACACTTACACGACACATACAGAAACCACTCATGTGGTCTTATGTGTGTGTAATGTAATGAAATGAAATGAAATCCGATCCGATCAATGAAATAAGTTAAAAGGTTGACAAAAGCGGTACCCAACACTGTACCTCCCGAAAATTCTCATCTATACCTATATATGTTATGGACAACTAGCACAATGGAGCAGAAAGATGATCCAAATATCGTGGTTTGAAATAACTGTGCTATTAATTTCCTCTTTACTCACATTAATTGACTCCAACTGAGCACCATGTCCGCTTAAGGGATCGGACGCTCCCCATAATGTAATAACAGGGGCTCGAGCGGCCTGAGGAACTTTTCCAAGAAGTATTTATTAGAAATCATTCCTCAACAAATTAAATGGCCCACTCCCAATATAAAGTGGTTCCATTCGATTGTTCGGAGTTTTGAATTAGAATCTGTAGTGCCAACTCACAAAGATCGAACTGACGACACATCTAAGTAATCATTTTTTTATTAAAATGTATATATATAAATATTTACACAGCGGCTAAGGTTGTTGTCTATTAACAGTAGGCATTTTTTGTACAGAACATTTTGGATTTTCTATGCTAAAATTGGAAAAATACTAAATTAATTTACTATCCATTCACACAACTCGAATTCAGTGCGAATTGTTATAAACTATCGATGGTCAATCAGTGGTAGCTTGATTAGAGGTTCAGGCCAGGCGTAAATATGATTAGAGGTTGAATTTTATAAATTGTCTTCAACATAATTATACAAATACAGTCATGACTTTTCCCTAAAAGTCTAATGATTTATGCTCACACTCTTTCATTCAAGGCTCAGCCGGGTAACCCCGGTGGTGGTGGTGTTGTATTTGTGTGTATTATTACTACAAATGCCCAGATGCTGGTGCTGGTTTGACGATGACGATGGAGGGACAATGATCACTTGAAATAGATAAATTATTTGCCGACAAATCATCAATATTTATCTCTCAAAATAGAACCCCTTCTCACTTCTCATCCCAAAACCAAACCACCAAACCAAGCAGTATACATACATATTTTGCTCATCTCTGTGTTAGAGAGCGACAATGACAGGCAAATTCCATTCATTGAATTCAATCGTATTAGCATTCAGGAAGGATGAACTGACGGGACGTGTGCTCACAATTGGATTGTTAGTTTTTCCGCTCATTTACTAAACAAAACAAGAAAGTCGTTAACCACTTGGGTTTTAGTTTAAGGGCTGACGAGTGATCACCCTATTTGTATATTTGTATTTTGGGCCGAGTGGAATAGGAGGAGTTTACATTTCTTTTAAAAAAAATGTACAGAATAATTTTATATCAATAGCGATAGCTGTACGTGCATCGTCTTACTTACATCATTATATCATAAGTTGAAAGTACAATTCCTGTGGCGGACAATGTAGGTACTGTAATTCCCATATTTAAGGAGATTTTTCTTTTCTAGACTGTCCAGACTTCTTTCGTACACTAGGCGTGGTAGAAGAAATACCATATGCTAATTGGAAATTGGAAAGAGACGCAACCTCTGTAAAAGAGGACATTGTGTCACTTTATGACTAAGCAAAACCTGCATAGTTAATGTCAATTAATGTGTCCGTGTATGAAAAGTAAGACATCTTAATTCTTAAACAACTCCGAGAAGTGTCCCGAATTGAAATTGGCAAAAACTCCAAATCATCTAGAAGATAGTCGCAATTTTAGACTGAAAGAGAAAATCCACAGTTGGCGTCAAGAACGACAAGGATTTGGTTTCCAATATTCCAGGATTTAACTATACATACTAAATATAAAATGTTATATTGTCGATGATGCCCAATTTTTTACATATATTATATATATAGAAATATTCATGACTATCACATTGTCACCTCTAAAGAAGCCCCAGTCGTTCTATCCATAAGTTCGTCGTGAATTCCCTGGATTACTGGAAAACACAAAGAGAATTCAATGCGAAATCTACAATCCACGGGGAGCTAGCTCACTGCATTGTTTAACGTGTCACAGGCACACACGTCCCCAAAACTGAGGTTAAAAATATGTAGGTTTGTGCAGAGCCGTAACTAGCTTCGGACCGGCCTGTCGAATACGTGCTTCGGACCGGCCCATCATAATCATATTTTCTGAAATTCAAAGCGGATTTTGTGAGGCACATTTCAAAATTATGCAAATTATTTCTCTGAAGTATACTGGTAGGGATTCTGTGCTCATCTGCCTAAACAAATTAATCGAATCGTGCATATCAATCGAATCAATCCAGTCCTTAAATAGTACACGAAGTTCCTCAAAGTTACACTCATTTTGCAATACCGTCTTAAATGGAGTTTCACAAAGTACTTTTGCAAAAATTTGAGAACTAGACATGAAAGCCTGAACAACCGCCGTTTACGGTTGTCTCCGCGGAGCGGCCGCCGCAGGCGAAAAAAATGTTATATTTAGCACTAGTACACCATATAAAATCAACTTTACAAGAACGTTTGAACAAAAATGGTGTCCTTAAATTTAAATTCGGAAATTCTAACATTTATTCCTTAAGCTGAAATACAAAATGCACAATCCGACTTTCGACTTTCCTTGACAAAATAATGTAGAAAGTACTCAGTTTGTCCATTTTCTTTTCGTCTGTTGAAGATAACCAGTTTTATCTAGTGCAGGCACCAATCCGGACCGGCCTGTCGAACAATTTGTACTGCCTGACATCCTAGTTACGGCTCTGGGTTTGTGCATCTTCTAAAATTTTGGTTGGCTCTGGGACCCGGGATTACCAAAACATAAGAATTGACATAACAAAATGTTTCTTTAAATCCAGAAGAAATTGCGTGGGTACATTTTGTGTTGATGTGATGAAGTTAGGGCGTGTGCTGATTTAATTGTAAAATTCAACATCGGTGGTTGTATCAGCCAGTACATATATATATCATTATAAATATTTAATATTTTGTGAAATCCGCCTGCGTCCTGTGACATAACACCTTCGGGTTTCTTATGTTGAAAAACCTGTAGTGAATCAACCATGCCCATGTCCACCATGAATTGTTAAACTTCCCTTTGTTCTCACTTGTGAATATTTTAAAGTTTTTCGGCAAATCACGAATTCAATTGTTTCCCAACCACAACACGCATGATGCAAATGCAATAATTAGTCGGTACTTACTTAATTAGCTAGCACTCATCGCTAATTGTAAACTTGAAATTATTTATTCAATCACTCTCGTCTTCTTTCCAACAAAATGAAATGCACATTCGCGAAAAAAAATTGTGGTTGTGTCGGATTATTGTGCGAGGTTTGTGTAAGTTGTGTTATGTGGTTGCTTGCCTGCGTTATAACGTGAAACTATCTAAACTAAAATAGTATTCTTTTGGTCAGCGAAAATCCAGTTTAAAAAACACACTCACCTGATTTCTGTCCATGATGAAGGAAGACGACATTGATTTTGTGCTCGTGTGGGATGCGTCCAACGAAACGGCCATATCTCAAGAATCCTCGTCAAAACGTCAAATATTCCAACGAAACTTAACGAAAGAAGGATTAAAATTAGAAGAAGAACCAATGGAAGGGTCCGGCCAAATCCACGTCGTAAAAATCCGTGCACCCATTGAAGTCCTGAGTCGATACACTGAAATTCTTAAACTTCGAATGCCAATGAAAGATGTGTCTGAATTCCAACAATCAGCGGAAGGCTCTAACAATGCATTATTTGATCCACCATCTTCAACTCCAAAGAAATCTTGGTGGTCATGTCTGACAAGGCGTTTGGAAGTTGACCCAACTTTATTCCCACCTACGCCTTCCAGATTTTCTGCCACTTACAGCCGTGACAAGGAATATTTGTTTGATATAAGAAATCCGGATGAATTTTTCAATCATGGGATACGATCTCTCATCATTGACTTTATTTTGAGACGAAATCGGTACACAGAAAAAGAAAAATCACATGAAGATGGTGAGGGTGATTCCGAGCAACATGATTTCGGTGTTGGAATTGAGCCCTTACTAAGCGAAGGAATTTATTGTGGAGCTTATCCCTTACATGATGGTGATGTCAAAACTCCGGGTTGTCTCCGAAATCTATTGTATAAGGAATGGGCAGGACTATCAAAAAGTTTAAAGTATCAACCGTTGGATGCTGTGAATTCGTACTTTGGTCTGAAAATCGCAACATATTTCGCATGGCTTGGTTTCTACACTCAAATGTTGATACCGATATCCATTTTTGGAGTGATTGCATTTTTGTACGGTCTTTTCACATTACCGACCAATGCCATTACAAATGATATTTGTGGTGGAACGATTGTGGAACCTATGTGCCCGCACTGTGACCAGTATTGTGATTATTGGAATATGACGGACACCTGTTTTTACTCAAAAATAACACATTTGTTTGACAACGATGCAACCGTCATTTTCTCTATTCTGAGTTCATTTTGGACTATTATTTTCTTGGAGAGGTGGAAGAGGTACTTGGCAGAGATCAAGTATAGATGGGATTTAAACTCGGATGCGGAGAATGACCAGAATCCAAGGCCCAATTACCTCACTCGACTTCGGCAGGTTCGAAATAGTTTTATACAGACGATACAGCACATTCTTTAAAGAAGAATATTATGATATAATGCTATGTCTCATTATTTTAATACCTCATGTCGATGTTTGTATGAAATTTTCAGGCGAACAAGAAGAAAAAGAATGCCGTGTCTTCCGTACCATCGGGGGAGCCGCCTTTGGACTTCTGGAGAACGAAATTACCGAACATGATCATAAGTTTATCTACAATCCTCTTTCTTGTATTCATGGCTTTGGCCGCCATAGTATCCGTCATCTTATACCGCCTGGCTGTCAAATTCGTTCTATTAAGCCGTTGGGCCCCTACGGATTCCACGGTCCATAGTTGGGGACTGATGTTGGCAAATATGACCGCTACTTGTCTTAACCTTTGTTTCATCGTTTTCTTTAATTGGCTTTATTCATTTCTGGCCGAATATTTGACGGAACTTGAACTTCATCGGACTCAAACAGATTTTGATGATAGTTTGACCCTCAAAATGTACCTTCTCCAATTCATCAACTATTACGCATCCATTTTCTACATTGCATTCTTCAAAGGACGATTCGCGGGGACACCGCATGAGTACAAACATTTTTTGGGTTATCGTCATGAAGAATGCGGATCTGGTGAGTGAGACTATGTGCGTATATCTCGTGTGAATGCATGAGAATGCTGTCACACGGATATATGAGTACGGGATTGTGGACAAGACATCAGATGAGAGGTTAATCGTTCCCAGATTAGGTCTGATTTATCGGATCGAAGATGTTCCCTTTTGTATCAAATGATTCCCGATAAGTAATGTGTTGATGATGACATTGGATACAATGATTAACCACATTCTATCATTGGCATTCTAATAACAACTGATGTTGATACCTTTAAATATTGGCATACATACTTGATTAATAATAACAATTTGTCATTCATTTCTTTACAGGTGGATGCATGGCGGAGCTTTGTATTCAACTAGCCATAATAATGGTGGGGAAACAAGCTTTGAATGCATTTTTTGAAATGGGAAAACCATTCGCTGCTAGATATTTTAAAACACATTGCAAGAAATCTGGTGATAGCAAAAATGGTATCGAAGCCCACAGCCAAGCTGCACGTGACATGTCCCTTACACCTTGGACAACTTTATCTCTATTTCCAGAATACTTGGAAATGGTTTTACAATTTGGATTCTCAACAATCTTCGTATCAGCATTTCCATTGGCTCCATTTTTTGCACTCTTGAATAACATTTTTGAAATCCGTTTGGATGCGAGCAAATTATTGGATTATTATCAACGCCCAGTTGGTGCACAAGTTGCGAGTATTGGGATTTGGTTTGACATTCTTAATTCAATCACGAAATTGGCAGTTTTATCAAATGCTCTGATTATTGCTTTGACTTCTACCTTTATACCAAAATTAATTCATCGAATGGAATTTGGGAATTTGGATAATTTCTTGGAACACTCCTTGGCATCTTTCAATACATCTTTATTTTCAGAGGAATCCAGACCCAGAGTTGAGGAACACCATATTACACATGCTGATGTGTGTCGATATCATTCTTTCACTAAAGGAAATGATCAGACTCATGGAAGTCAATTCTTCTGGGAAATCTGGGTCGCACGTCTAATTTTCATTGTTTTGTACCAGAATGGAATATTTTTTGGTGTCATGTTGATTCAATGGATGATCCCAGATGTTCCACCACATGTTCAAGAGAAAATTCGACAAGAAAATTATTTGATTAATAAAATCGTGATACAAGAAGAACGTAACAAGTCACGAGCTGCGGCCGGAACTACTGAAGCCGATGGGATTTCAGACTCAGAAAACATTATGAGCGCAGATAACGAAGAAAGAAGAAAACTATCAGGGAGAGAACGTGAACAGAATTTCACTGACTCTTTAGAAAATATTCCTTAAAGGGTTGTTGTAAGTGTCAAAAGTTATATAATGTCGTTCGTAGTACTCCAAACGCTTGTGCGTGTAATATGTATTATTCAGTCCTTTTATTCTTTGTTTGCGTTACGATAAAAGTTTTTTGCCTTCTCTTCACTGAAAATATTTAGATGTGTTCATTTTCAAGACAAACTGTTTGTTATGTAGGGGCTACTTTAATTACCGAGTTGGGAAATAAATTTAATTTGCAGTAATTTTATCCATGCTTTGTGCTAAATTAATTCTAGAAAAAACATGCCACTCATTACAAAAATATCGGAATTGTAATGTGTAATTTACTTTGTCAAAGCTGGATTACATTGGGGGAGAACTGCTCGTATCCATAAAATATGTTATCGACACATAAACTCAACTCTATCATGTGTAAACTTTTCAGTGTATTGCTAACTTTGATAATTACACCTCCTATGTTTTAATGAAAGGAGAGTTACTCATGGGTGAAGATTTATTGAACGTAAGAACAGAAAAATATTACAAAGTGATCTTTAAACAAAGGGTGCCCAGATGCAGTATTATTATTTATGTACAGAAGACCTATCACCTATGAAGGTTACACGGACTTCCAGCGATAACATTATTTCCCATGTTTATATTAAGCTCGAAAAACATAATTAGAATTCTAGTCAATACAAATTAATCAAATTCATATTTCATAATAATTTGAAACTTCAAAAGTGTGCTAAAATAGTTAAAGTCTGCATGTACTGTAATAGTATTAAAATGTACGGTCATTCAAACGTGGAACTATTACATCCAAGTTACTAGCATGTACAAGGAACTTATTATTTGTGGTGATACATAAATTTGCATCACAATATTCATATTGGTACTGGTTTCTCAGAAATGTAAAATATTTCATTTCCTATTAGAAAACTACTTCCGTAAACTTGCATAGTTTGAAATAGAACTGACAATTTCCAATTCTCTGACCATGAGAGCTAGTTACATTTCTCTAAACCTTGAGGGTTTGTGCTCTGCAAATCTTTTGGGAACAGACAGGAGTACATACTGGAAAGGAGGAAATGGGCCTTGGTGCTCTAAAAGTGATTTTAGTAATTTCGGCATTGGCGACATTGCTTCGGGATACTCATTCATCCCTTAAAGGTCTTTATTTTTTATGTACTCTTTCACATCTAGTACAATAAAATAGAACTTTCTCTCAGAAAATAATATTGCAGTCGTTTGGCCTGCTTTATGCATAAAATGAAATCTCTACTTTTAATTTCAGGAAACAGGGAAGTCAATTGGAGATACCCTGGGCCTGGGGTTGAAGATGATTCTCCACTAATGAGAATCGTCGACGTAGGAAATAGTGCTTCAAGGTTGGCACGCTCAAAAAAATTAGACCCTCCAGATGACGACTTCCGTCCTAATTCTTCTGATGATCCAGAGAAGAGATCAAGAATAACACCAAATGGAAAGCCTCTGTACATGCCACCGCCAGCGAAAGGAAAATGAATATACCAATTTTGAGAACTGTAAATTGTACTGATTAAACTGGAAACAAATGTGTCAGAAGTATCCTTTTCACTTGCAGGTTATTATGAAGTGGTACATTTTAATTTAGCCAAGCGATGATAAGCTAGTACATGGTGAACAATTTCAACCTCAAAGCTAGGCTCAGATAATGTTAATTTTTATCTAAATATCACCAGTCAGTCAGTCATCCTTCCAAAAACTCTTAAGGTTAGTATTTGCACCTGAGTGACCTGAGGAATCAAATTCACCATGTGTACACAGTGTACCTGTTGGACACAGGATAATGGACGTACAGTAAGACTAAAATTACTTTTGTTCATTGGAACATTAGAGTTCTACTCGAGTGCTCCAGGAAACTCAACCATTTGACAGATCCAATTTGTCTGCTCTTTTCTCCATCGCTGGAATTATTTCCTATAACTAATTTCTCAACTTTCCAACTCGGGAGACGACCGAGATGATGAACCCGACATGGGATACCGTGGAGCTTGGTGTGGAGATACGAAGGATGAGGGATCAAGAATTCTGCACGGTCGCTCTAATCCAAGAAATTAAGCCAAATGTTGAATGATACTGCATTGAAGAGAAGAAAACATCAAACGAAAGCCATCAAAAGGAAAATAATTGGACTCCAAAATATTTCGATTAACATGCATTTACTGAGCCACTGGTAGATAATTCTCGCTTGGATTTTACTTACTTAGAGTTTGAAATACGAAATGCATTGAAATGCTATTGATTTTAAGGGAATATTCTCCGCTAATATGAGAAAGATAAAAAATAATCATTTATTTAATGAAAATCGTTGCCACAACCCACAACAATAGTGGTATATACTGAATTATTAAACTATTTGATTGCCAGTAATCGCGTACACCGCTGAAAGGCAAGGTAAGTATTTGTTACGTTAGTCTAATGAAATATTTCTCAAAATCAAACGAAATCATCAAAACTACTCTAGGCCTGGCCACACTGTAGACTACGCCCATGATAAGGAATAATTTTTATAGAGTACAGAATAACTTCAAACGACTCTACCACGTAATTTTATTAATGGGAATTATTTATTTTGTCACGAAGATAGTTTAATAGAATTCTCATGTTTTGTAAAAGTGATATTTTATGTCAAACCAATTCAACTCAAAACAACATAGTACTAATTGATTTTGAACGCAGCTGCAGTATTTCCTATAAAGTTCAAGTACGAAGAGAACAAGTAATACAGTTCAGTTTGAAGTTTGAATACATATTCCATTATTTTGAAAAATCTAACTCAAAATGTTTCGTTTCACAACTTTTGTTCTTCTATTTGGAATCACCTTGGCTGGAAAGGTTGAATTCGATAATTGTGGTACGGAATTGTCATAAATGAAACCTGTAAAGTCGTCCCTTTACAAAAAAAAGTTCCTTATCCTGACCCGAAATAATCGTGATCTTTTGTTCATTTACCAAAGGTTCTCTGGGTGTACCCGTGAGCGTCGACATCCAAGGCTGTGATAGCACTCCGTGTGTGTTGGTCAAGGGTCGATCATATGATGTTGAAGTTCAGTTTCAGCCAAGTTAGTCTTAGCTATGAGTTGCGATGAAAAGTTACTACTTTATTAAACTGATTTTTAATCCTGTTTTAATTGCAGAATCTGACAGCGATGGTTTGACCGTCAACATTTCCGTCAGGTCCATTGGCCCCGCCCCAATTTTAGAGAAGGATGCTTGTGAAGGTGAGTAGAATATGGGTCAGACGACCGATAACAAAGTAACAATTAACGGCAAGTAAAGGACCTGTACGAAATAAAACGTGACGCTATTCTTGATAATGTAACTTTTAATTTTATAATTACAGGTCTGACCACAGGGTGTCCTTACAAGGGTGGCCTTCTTAACACTCACAAAATCCAAATCCCAATTGGTGAAGATTGGGTTGAGACAGATGCCAACGTGTTTTACAAGTTGAGGAACAAGGAGCTATCCGGCGAAATTTGCATATCACTCTTAGTTCGAATTGTTGCTGCTCCATCTTGTTAACTGCTTGAAGGCTTACAAACTTTTAATCAATATTTCAGCGTTCCTTTCATGATTTTAGAGGAACATAGTGGTAGAACGTAAAATAAAATATGTCTCAGAAGTGGAGAACACGAACACATAAATATTATGGTATTACTTTGCATGGAATGTATAGTTTGAATTCGTCTAGAGTCTAAAAACCAAATCAACAGGACTTCTGTAATCCTGAACAGACTGTAGATTTCACCAATGATAAGAAATTATTTGTTGTAGTAGTTGTAGAGTGCAGAATACTTCAAACTAAAGTGTCATTCAAGGTTTACTTGGAAAAGCGCTATGCACACTTTTAACATATCGCATTCAGTTGTTAAAAATATTAAAAAGACACCGCTAAACGTAAAGCTTGAGGTGAAAAAAATTGGTCTTCAAATGCAATTAGTACGCACAAATTAGTCCAACGCAAATGCCTCAATGACGTCTTATAAAACCTGATAATTTTACACTCAATTGACATCAGGTGCTACCACAAACGAGACAAATTGGGAACTCTGCGCTGGACGTACTTCTGTCTGCTTTTAGGGTTAGCATCCACAGGAAATGTCGATTTTTCAAATTGTGGTAATTTTTTAATCAAATTCAAATATACAACCCATGAATATACTTTGATAAATACTACTTTAAAATGTGGGATCTCTGGGGCTAGTCGTGCGTGGGTGTCTCGATTTAACGTGTGACAAAGTGCCCTGCGAGTTTCGAAGGGATCAATATTATGAATTAGAAATTCCTTTCCAACCAGGTTAGTCGAGGTTTGAAAATTGTCAATATAGGCAAAAATTAATTCCTATCTCAAGGGTTTTGATTCATTTAAAATATTGTTTCTCCGAGCCAAAAACTGACCGCTACTCTTGTTTGGAAAAGTGGGACCTCATCTATAAAGATTTTGGAGAGAGATGCTTGTGAAGGTAAAATACTACAACCTGCTAAGTTCAAAATAGTTTCTGAATCTGTTTCCTTTGTTTGGCTTTAGGTCTCTCAACTGGATGCCCGTACAATGGAGGTCTGCTTAATAACTACAAAGTCACTTTTATGTTGCCTCACGAAATGTTTGAACCTGAACCACTTGGACCGGATGGACTTCTGGAATGCAAATTAAAGAATGCATCAGGATCAGTTGAAGTCTTCATTGCAATTTTAGCCACTCTGGTGGGTTGAAAGTCAAATTACATAATATAAAGCTTCTACACTCGGTGTCTATTGTTGAGAAGAGATTGCATTTGCCAAATTCTTATGAATTGATTCCAACCAATTACTTGAAATAAAAACTACTCATGAACAACACAATAAGATTTCGATTTCATTTATTCAGAAGGCCACCCATCAAAATAACAAACGTTTCACCAAATAAAATAAGTTTTTTGACAAGAAAAGAAAAAAGTCGAAGCATACTTTTCTTACAATTAGATTGTGAGGGCGAAGATACGATCCGGGATAAAAATCATGAAATGCGAATTCTTAAATCAGTAATACGTCGGTTGTCTATCATCTTCATCGTTCTAGTCATAACACGTTAAAGTAGTTGAAAGCTAGGTAGGCCAATCTATTGAGAATAGTTGTTTAAATTTTTCATTCAATAAATGATTAATTTTCTCTCTCTACCGACCAAATGTTATCATTCTAAAAACTTTGAAATTAGAGTTAGTATGTTTGAAATGTTCAGATCTTCTACCAAATTTATTGGGTGTATGATTGGGTAAACACACAATCATAAAAAAAGAATGAAAACATGATGAAGACAAACAAATTAAGCCGGCGACTGCAGCAGCCCTACAGAGGAATTCCGGAAAAAATCCCTGATACGTGTATACTGAATGCATCATTTCAAAATTAATTACGAATTAACTTGATTGTATCATATTAAATATTTACGGGCCCAGACGACCCACTCAAATGTCCATCAAGGAGAGATGGGTGCAGTTTATTTAACTTTAAAATTGAGGCATGATGTAACGGTAACGTTATATACAGTGACGTCTCCTTAGAATGCGTTATCACAAATCTATGACCAAAATCGGCAGAGTAGAAAGAAAGAGAATTGAATTAGAACCAAATCAGCTAATTTGCCTAATTTTAAAGTGATTGGACAGTCCTGTAAAGTACGTTCCCACAATTTCATCTTATCGGGAATTGTGCTCGTGTCGGTCAAACATGAATACAGATAAGAAATATGGATGCATTTTAACTTAACTGCGTAATTTAATTCCTGAGAATTATTTGGTTTTTCACAAAGATTGTTTAATAGAATTCTCATGTTTTCTAAAAGCGATATTTTGTGTCAAACCACTTCAACCGAAAACAAAGTACTAATTGATTTTGATTGCAGTTGCACTATTTCCTATAAAAGATCAGGTACGAACAGTACAAGTAAGTACAGTTCAATTTGGAGTCTGTATAATTATTCTATTCATAATTCAAAATCTAACTCAAAATGCTTCGTTTCACAATTTTTGGTATTTTAGTTGGAATCGCTGTGGCTGGGAAAGTTGAATTCGATAATTGTGGTACGGAATTGTCACAACTCACAAATCCCCGTCGCAAAGTCGTCCCTTTATAAAATAATATGCTAGTCCTGATATGCTGACCTGAAATAACCGTAAACTTCTGTTTCATCAGATCAGCAGCAGTTTTGCAGTGATCATTAATAAATTGGTGATTTTTCTCTCTATTAAAGGCTCTCTGGGTGTACCCGTGAGCGTCGACATCCAAGGTTGTGATAGAATTCCCTGTGAGTTGGTCAAAGGTCGATCATATGATGTTGAAGTCCAGTTCCAGCCAAGTTAGTCTTAACTATGAGTTGCAATGAAAAGGTTTTATTTTATTAAAATTATTTTTTAATCGAATATTTGAATTGCAGAGTCTGACAGCGATAGTCTGACCGTCAACATTGTCGGGAAGGTCAGCATCATCACCATCCCAATTTTAGAAAGGGATGCATGCGAAGGTGAGTAAAATATGGCTCAAGCGCACGGGACTGAAAACAATATCTATATTAGCATTTGTATTTTAAAATATGATAAAAAAGAGTACATAAAAATCTGGCTCAATGAACTCTTGTAGTATAGGAGTAGGATTGTGGTGGTTGCGGGTAGTTCTGATGTGTTGGATGAACGGGATTACCGCAATTACGGAGTTTGCACGGAGTCTAAAACAACTAACGAATTTGACAGCGTATTTTAGAATGATACAAAAACGAACTTAAAATTCACGTTATTTCGGATAATTTAACTTTTAATTTTATAATTACAGGTCTGTCCACAGGGTGTCCGTACACGGGTGGCCTTCTTAACACTCATAAAATCCAAATTCCCATTAGCGAAGATTTTATTGAGACAGACGCTCGCGTTGAGTATAGATTGAAGAACAAGGAGCAGTCCGGCGAAATTTGCATATCACTCCCAGTTCTAATTGTTGCTACTCCGTCCTGTTAATTAATTCTACGGAGCAACAGACTTATATAAAGTTTTAGTCAAGATTCCAGCTTTATTCAGTTCATAATTTTTAGTAGTAGAATGCAGACTAATAAATTACCTATGTCTTACAACTGCAGAACACTAACATTAACAAAATGACATTACTCAATTACTTTGCATGTGTATAATGTGTTTGTCCGTGCGATTTCTTCAAAAACACTTTTGTGTTACTTGGCTCGAGGTAAACATTTCGTAAATTGAATGCTGAAGAGCAGAAATGTTTATAGTCTTTATTTAGCCTGTTCGTTAATTTTAGCATTTTAATGCACTTAATCGTTCTCGGCTAGTTCCCAATAGTAAGGGTTCCATCGCTGAAGTATACATAATGCCTGGTGGTAACTGGTAACTCAATTACATTAGATACTGCTGTTGCTGTGACCTTCAATGTCCAAATTAGATTTTTACATATTAAAGGAGAAAGTCCTTCAAATCTGCCTGCTTAGGATTTCCTGTTCGAATCATTAAATATACATTGTTTATGTAGCATGTGGATGTGGATATGCAGGCGCAGGGAAAGTGCGGGCGTCAATTCTAGAAAAAGTCGAAGCGATTATGCATGATACGTTATACATTACGTTCGACCAGTGCGCAGTGTGCAAAAATATCTACTTAATTTGAATAATCTCCATTAATATTAGTGCAGTTAGACTGTGGACTACAGAAAGTCAATCTGTTACTCCGCAAGGATAAGGATAATCCGAATCCCTGGCCGCCAAGCCCAAACTGAATAATGTACTTCAATTTCCCAGTACAAAATGTTTAACAAACTGAAGAATTTACTACGTCAACGAATTATATATTTGTATAAACATCATACTTCTTCTGCTCTGCTCCCGGATTTAATGGATTTTCTCGAATTCAATCAATCATAACTAAGCTCGACATTTGACTACGTCGCGTCGAAGTTAGAGTTCAAGTGTTAAAACCTCTCTAATCATTCCTAATCCCAATCCGGAATAAATAGCACGTACACCACAATGAACCAACCTATGAGGTTTGATGGACTTGATAATTATTGTACAACGCAACTCCATAACTCTTCGCCCGGTTCGTTAAAAATGGGTTTCAGAAAAGCTGAATGACGAAGTATCGGGCCTTAGTCAAGTATCAACTTCCTATAGCTATAGAGTTTGCCCAATAAAGTTTTGGCGCAATCGTATCTTGTAATGTTTATTTTTTCACTCCACCTGAATTGAGAATTTGCAGGCACAAGGCTATTTGAAACAAATATTCATGAATGAATTCTTCCAAGACTGATTGAATTACTATTTTAGAGTGCAATTGCAGTTTAGTATTTTAGCAGCAGCAGCAGTATAGTATTTTCAAAAAAAAACATTTTAGATTGTCGGGAATAAGTACAATTTGAAAATACTTCTCCTTCAACTACTATTTTTCAGAAATCGTATCTTTCGTACTTGGTCTATGAAAGTTGATCGCGTTACACAAACGCAGTTGATTTGAATTGTCGAAAATGTTGAAAAATTGAAATTGAAAAACGAAAGGCCAAACTAGAACTTTCAAGAAAAATAAAACTGTACATACAATTAGGTGTGTTTGTTTGTTTTTTAAAATGTGTACATCTACGAAATTCCCCAGCCAAGAAATAGTCTGCTTTCCTGACATTTCCTGATTCACAATTTCAGGCCAACATTGCAGTTTATTCTTCGTGGACTATGGCGGAAGTATTGTCGTATAAGTTTCCCGAGTATTTTGCTTTTGCTCAATAATCTCATTCATTTCCTTGCATGGGATTAAAATTGGAAATGATAATTCCTGGTCAAGTAGTAGTGCGGTTTGTTGGATAACTTATAATATAAGCGATCTAGCAATAATGTCCAACTAGTAAGTACGCTTACGTATGTATATTAGAGGTGTGAACTTTTACCGGCTCGGCCCGTAAATTTTTAAGCCCGGCCCGAAATTTTTTAAGCCCGGCCCGAAATTTTTTAAGCCCGGCCCGATCCCGTCCGAAGAATTTTAACATTTTATTGGCCCGAAACATTTTACCTTTTTAACGGCCCGGCCCTTGAGAAATAAGGATGTCCGGCCCGTTCGCACCTCTAATGTATATCTAAATTCGAACAACAGGATTTGAGAGACTCTCATCTCGTGGTGATTCTGCATTGATTTTGGACCGGCCAGGTCAATTTGATCGAGTCATATGACAAGTTAATTCCAACGAAAAATCCCAAATTGATTGAGTACTGAAATTAATCCTGAATTAAATTTCAATTTCTATTCCAATGCGATGCATACTTAACGCGTGCTTGAGATATTGCGCTTCTGATTACAGGCGGACCATGAAAGTCCATACCGGGTTCGGGTCCTTCATTGTATTTGGTGCAAACACACACATGTACGTATACAACATTAGCAAAAAAAGAGTGCAGATAATATAATTGGGAATTATGAATTGCACAATCAGACAGAATGACACTCAAATTTCAAATCAATCACGGTTTCACGGTTATGTGGGGAAATTCGTTTGTCATTATGGGAAAATCACACTTGTCCACACCTGGAGGAAGATAAGAGACGAATGCATTTGGTATATATACGATTTCAAAGTAAATCATAAATCACCATTAAGCATTCAGTCGCTAGTCGAGCTCATTCAGATCATTTCAATTTCACAAATCACCAGACCCAAAAAATCCAACATGCTCCGTTTGGCCTGTTTCGCTCTTTTGGTGGCTGTTGCATCAGCCGGAAGAATCGAATTCTCCAACTGTGGTAAGTTTTAGAGAATTTATCAATTGATCATTAAGGTTCATTACTCCCCTGTAGCAAAATGGCGCAGTTAACTATTTCAATTCCAAATATGGTAAGGATTCGATCCCTCGGATCACTCGGATGTACGTTGTCGAGGTGCGAGACTTTAAAGATTTTCCCATACTACTCGAGTCTTGCCTCTTGTGTATGTATTACTTTGGCCCTACTAATTAGAAATCAGTTTCGTCCAATACAATGTTGGAATTACTTAACGCTCAATGTCAATTAATGGGTCAACTTTTAAAGCCCCCAGTTAGATTCAGATTTAAAATGTTCATTATCATTTCAGGATCCGTCGGAACTCCAGTTGCAGTTTTCGTACAAGATTGCGATGCTGTCCCATGCACTTTGAAAAAGGGACGTGCCTATGAGATTGAGACCCAATTCCAACCAAGTAAGAGCAATTTATATATAAGCATACCTTGATTACGTCAAAAGTAATAGTCGTAGAGTGTTAATCATTAAAGTATAATTTTTCTAAAATAACTTGTGATGATATAGAGAGCAACAGCGATTCTTTGATCGTGAATGTCGTCGGAAAAGTCAGCATCATCACTGTTCCAATTGTTGAGAAGGACGCTTGTGAAGGTAAATTAAATTTCACTGCCATCTTTTACTATGACTAAACTGGATTTTATTTAATTCTTGAAAATCTAAATTATATAGGTCTCGACTCTGGGTGCCCATACAGAGGTGGGGAGTTGCACTCACACAAGATAACTATCAATATTTCCCAAGATTTGGTTGAAACTGATGCCCGAGTTGAGCTTAGGTTGAAGAACAAGGAAGGAGTCGTCGAGGTCTGTATTGCAGCCCAAGTTCGCATCACTGCCTAAATGATACTACTCTTTGTCTTCCAAAAATTTAACTCTCTGAAATGTAATTTTTACAAAATTCGATCATTCAATTCATTCGAATAAATTTTTTGCACCGTATAAACCTGCATTGAGAAAATAGTAACTGTATTCGCTGCTTGAAAGGGTTGGGTTAGGTTGTGAGAAATTCTAAAACTTATATTGTCAGTGGGTATTTCTCTGAGTGGCCATGGCCGACTAATTGTACGACTCTTTGTATGTGAGAGTAACGGTAAAACACAATGAGTACGTAAATGACATTTGTTGAAGTTTACCGTAAGATGTTAGATGTGGATAATTAAGATTTAGAGACAGAGTGTAGAAAGTCTCTGAGAGGAAAGTTTAAAGTTTCACCACTTTCACCGATGGAGAAGGGAGTCAGTTCACAGTGAAGGAAAACTACTAGCTTTCCCCCGACTGCGAACTGGTACATAGTACATGGTAGGGAAAGTAGTAGTTGATCAAAGTTCCCTGAGACACTGCATGCTATTTCCAGACATGCTTTTGATTTTATAGACAGATTTGACCTAATTTCGGCTTTTATACTGGAATCTTTGTTTGCGGCATATCATAAGCCTCGTCAGCTTCATGATCGGCACTCGGCACTGGCACGCTCCATGGGCGAAGTTTGATGACATGGTCATTCCAGATCTATATGTCATCTCATGGGTGTACATGATTGGATTTCACAGAAACTTTTCTTCACTTGAATTTATTACCGAAATGTATCAGAAATAATTTCACCATTCTCTGCTAAAATGACACATGACAGCTAGTAGGAGCAGTTCAACATCGTACAGGTGAATTGATGGTTACGCACAGTTACAATGAACATTGCATTGGTACCGTGTAGCACGGTAGCATAGTCGCATCTCGTGTTGTGGTTTAGTGGTAGCGGTAGCCCTAGTTTGGATTTGGGTTAATCCTCCATGCAGCCCGCAACGTACAAAACCATTTTAAAAAAATCATTTAAAAAAAATTCAAAATGGTATGTATATTTTAAAACTGTGCTGTCAGCTCCAATTTTGGTTTCGACCATTTACCAGTTATGGTCAGAGGCCTCAGAGGTAACAAAATGGCCCATCTCGTTTTTTGGACCAGGTTCAAAAATATTTTTAAAAAATATTTATATCAAAATGATATTTCTCAAAATTCTGGCGTCAGATCAAATTTTGGTTTCCACCACTTACTAGTACACCAGTTATGGTCAGAAGATGATTTCCACCATTGCCTCATTTGTCTCTCCCACATCCTTGGCTCCCTACCCGCGAATTTTGTCCGTTGACTGCGGTGCGTGCGAAACATTTGAATTTCTCAACGGACTTTCTCTCAACACAAAAGGAATTCGGAAAAGCAAACTCATTCACTCCTACGCTACGTTCCGTCCTTCCGTCCATCACATCAACAACCACAACCCTTAATTGTAATATTAAAATTTTTATCAACAATAAAAAATTTAATGACGACGAGCAGTGAGCAGTGACTCCCCAATAACTGAAAAATCAAATCATCTGGCCAACGGCCACAGTTCCATTAAAATACTAATAGTCATAGTCTATGACTATTAGTATTTTAATGGAACTGTGGCCAACTCATAGTTAGGGAAATTCAACGTCAAGATTCCCAAGGAAGAATTTCATATTTCATTTATCATTTTATTCATTCTTGATTGAAATAAAAGGGACACCATGTACAACGACGAGAGTGGGTCAGGATCTGACCTTGACAGTTTCACGGTGGTGAGTCAATCATTAAAATTTTCAGTTTTTTTGTTTTTCATTCTTTTCGTGGAGTCCAGAGTTACAACAGAGGTCACGGTCACGGCCATCCATCACGGTCACGTCCGTGTCACAAATGAGTGTCGTGAGAGAGCGATAACCTGTGATCTGGTTGATTTTAGGGATTATTCAGTGACATTACTTGTACGTGGCAACGTGGCCGAAAATTTTATTTTTTTATATTGTTTGTCTTTTTTCCAAGGGTCTTCTGGAAAGGGCGACTGAACGACGAAGGTTATACAGTTCTGCAATTACTTCAGCACCTCGTGAAAGTCTCACAATACGAGCAGCACGTAGAAATCGTGAATTGAAGAAGATGGACAACGAGGAGGAAGAAGAGGTAACAAAGGAAGTTGTAGAGGACGAGGAGGAAGAAGAGGCACCAAATGAAGTTGTAGAGGAGGAGGATGATATCGATGATGATGAGGAATCATTTGAAGAAGAACCGGTATGGTCATTCATAAATTATTGTTTTTTTCTTTTGGTTTTCGTAAATACGTTGACATTCGACATTCATGACATACTTTACATTCGTGGATACGGACTGACTCTAAATTGTTTTTTTTTTTGCATTCTAGGTTCCAGTGAATAGTTCTAAATATTCTCGTGCTATTGAGGCAAATCCAGCCATTCTTCCAAGCAAATCCGAGCTTATAAACTCCGAGGAATTGTCTATGAGTAGCAGTAGATCCAGTCCACGAGGACGACTTTCACGACTGAATGCTTTGGCTTCAAACATTAATGCTTGGGAAGATGATTTGAATCACTTTGTTTCCTCCAAGCCTCGTTTTCTTTCTCCCCCAAAAGTGTCTAATACAAGTGGTCGGAATTCACCAACAGCGGGTGTGGTGTCTAAATCTGTCTTGACTTCTAATACTTACTCTTCCTCTACTAATAATTCGGTGAGAAAATCTTTACTTCCTGTTTTGGGTAATCAATCTGTGGGTGGGTCGAATGGTGGCGGGAATAACAAAAGTAGTTCACCAAGCACTTGTAGAATACTTGATTTAGAGCTAAAGAAATCTCCCACTTCTTCAAAAGTAACAACAGTAGCCACAGCTAAAAGGCTTAATTTCAACAAAGAGAGCAGACAAGTTGAAATTATTACAGAGAAAGTTGGTCCTAATTGTTGGGACAAATCTATTCTCAATTCATTGGTAAGAGATTTTTATAGCTAACGATCAGGTATGTAGTAGTAGTCCAAGAGAATATTAATCTTATAAGTTATAAGCTCGAAAAATCTCTGACAATAGATAAATATAGACCCATATTTATAAATCAAAATCAGGTTTGTACTGTTTCTAATGTCGAATGTCTTGCTTACAGGAAGCCCAAGGTTTTGTTCCCAAACCAACCAAAACCAAATTGACCGACGAATACATTGAGAATTTGGAGCCAGCAGGAATTAATTCGGCAGAAAGCAACATTTCACAAAATGGACCAGTTGATACCTCTCCTAAAAAGTTGGTATCTCCACCAAAAGTCAAACCGGTGGTGGTGGTGGCCAAGGTGTCACCACCTTTAACAACCAGCCCAATCCGGAACCAAGTCGATATTGACATTGACACATTGGAGACTCCGCGCTCTGGGCTTTCCCTGGCTGCAAAAACTGCTCTCTTTGAATCAATATCTACTTCGGTGGTTGAAAAGGATCCAACAGAAATGACAGTAGCCCAAAGAGCTAAACTGTTTGAGAAGAAATCAATGATTGGAAGTAATAGTAAGGCCGCTGCTTCTGGGAGACTAATTGGGACTAGAGGGGGAGGCAAGGTTCCAATAGACAATTTAGGTCGCCGGGATCCAGTGCCGTCTACATTTAATAAATGTAAGGGTGATATAATATTTAGATATTTTTGTTTTCTGACAAATATTTTAGATAATTTCAAACAATAATTAATTTGCTTTTATTTGGAATAGTCCGTCCTTCGGTTTCAAGTGCAACGCCTACGGGAAATGTTGAAAATCGTCGACGATTGTTTGAGACACAATTGAAAGAGACGTTGGATTCATTGGACGAAGCTGTTCCTCACAATCGCCTTACTAATACGCGACAACTAACCAGCAGACCTACGACTACCAATGCCGATAAAATGTAAGACTACGAGTTTTTTTTACTACTCTTTTACACCTTTCCATATTACGCTTTTATTTTTAAGCATATAGTTACGTTCCCAGACCCCAGAGATTTTTTGTACTATTGGGGTACTAATTTTGTTTTGCTAAACAGTCAACTACAAACTTCAAAGATAATGGCTCCACCCGCACCTCCACCCATGCCAGCGTCGACAGCTACAACTGGCCGTCGATCTTCAGTATCACCTAAGAAATGTTCTCCAGCCCCTGCTACATCCTCACCTAATGTATCTGGCAGCGTTTCACCAAATCGGTCACCACCACACATGGGTTCCCCCAACAAATGCGGTACACCCAAGCGTTCCGTTTCACCGTCCTCTCGCTCACCCAGTCCAAAATCCAAATACCCTGGGGCAAGAGATGTAAAACGGATTCGATTGAATGAACCCAAACCAGGTCATATGTACCCGTCATTGACAGACATTGAAACTGACACAACTGATGCGGAGACCGAAGTTGACGTGGACATGGCCATCGATAATGATGTTGGGGACTATGATGCTGATATGGACTCAGAAACATCAATGTTGAGCGGAACAAGTTTGGGAGCACAGATTGAGAGAATGGCTAAGGCTAAAGGAGACGAATTTGAGACTCCGACGCCACGTCGAAATCCTTTTCATAGAAGGACTGAAGATGTAAATATTTGATTGAACTGTGAACGTAATAATCCTAATTTATTTTTGTTAATTTCGTGTTTTAATTCTGTAGTTCAGCGCATCATTGGCGTGTAGACAAATCGACGCATATATTGATGAAGCTTTGGACGGACAAGATTTCACGTTGGATACTGTCATTGAGGTACGTAAAACTTAAATAGTAATTAGTAATAGTAGCATACAGATTTCTCTTCATAAATTGCGAAATTGCGATGACTCTCTAATTTCTCCATATACGTTGAATGGTGAAAGCACGGTGAAAGCTCTCCAGCTTTTTACAGCATTTTTGCATTTTTCTTCCTCTTCAAGTAATGTTTTCGGTTTTCCTGGTAGAGTTAATTATCAGAATTCCTTGTAAAATGTCACCCGTTTTGAGTAAACTCTTATTTCTTAGTTTTTTACTATTATCTCTCATTCCTTTTTTATTAGTATTTTTGGTTTTGTTTCGTTTCGTTTTTTATAGTAACGTTTGTGTTTTTAAAATGAAAGACTTGGAGAAATTTTCTAGTTCTCATTGACTAATAAACGTTATATTTATTTCAAGTATCACTACTACGAATATGAACAACGTTTTCTATTTCTAATCTGATTTAACTAAACTCTTTTTTTTTCTCATTTTATTTTTATCTTCATTCGTATCCCTGTCGCTGTGTTCTGTTGTCATTGTCATCGTCCAAACAGTCCCAGCTTAACCCACAGTCATCATCAACACCAAAGGGCAGTATTCGTGATGATGAAGAAAGGGAATATCAACCTGAAAACGTCTGGAAAGTTTCAGATGAGATCTCCCGTACGAACAGCCGGAACAGCATTGATGACACCCTTAAAGCTCAGCAATCATCGGCAGGGTCACTATTTACCACTACAGCCATAGAGGTTCACGCTCAACCAGATGAATCTCCAAAAGATCCAGCTCCAGAGAATGTAATTGTGCAAGATCCTACGGAAACGCACACCGAAAATTGTGCTTCCCCTAAAAAGCTTTCACCTGTTGCTTACAAACAGGTTCTTTGTCTTGGTCGATTTCATCTTATGTTCATTTTCTCAAGTTATTTTTTACAGACGTTATTTTAATACTTAGTTTTAATTTTTCCCTCTAGGATTCCAGCTGCATGGTGACATCGTCTCCTTTGTACAGTAAGAGTAAAAATGTTTCTCCAGTTGGTACACCACTCATGCACACAGTTAGCGTTTATAGAAAACAACAAGGAAATGTAAGGAACAATGATTTAATTTAATGAGAACGTTGAGCTCTTATAATAACTGATTTATCTTTTCGAAATACAGACGATGGCACTGACTCCAAGAGTTAAGCTGCGTGAAGAGAAATTATCACCGAATGAAATTGAAATTCCAGCTCCTGAGTTACCCACTGACAAAACATCATTGAATTCATTGATAGCAAAATTGGATGAAGAGGTACGATATTTTTAAGCAAAAAAAAATTGGCTGAATTTTTATGATTTTGATGTTTACTTAATAATCCTATCTTTTAAAATAAAGGTGGCTCATCAACAAAGAAGTATTGGTCAGATTAGCAAAGCCTTGAGTCTTTGTAAATCATCGGTGGAATTTTCTGATTCTACGGAGAACGTTGAGTGTGAGCGTATACTTCTGATTGCAAGTAAGTAATAAATTACCATACACTATTTTGCACAATAAATTTTCGTTTTCTAATTATTTATTACATCTTTCTTTCATCTTCTTCTTTATCTATTATTTTGGCTATTTTTCTGTCTGGAGGGTAAAGAAGGTTTGTACTACTAAGACAATTAGTACGGACTGATACAACCCTCCTATATTAAAATTGGTGGACTGAACATTCTTGCATTAATGAGAGAAACAGCAAGGCTACATCCAAACCAAACATACATGAATGTAGAATTTAAAAAATATATATTTTTAGAATTAATTCGTTTTAAAATGGATATAATGTAAATAAAGACTGATTTGAGCTAATTGATTAGATTTACGTTGTACAATGGATAAATACTACAATTAATGAATTACTATTCTATTTTGCTTTGCAGCTCAGAAACGTACAGCTTTGTTGAATGAAATTCACCGGTTGAAGACAGAAGGTATTCTATCCAAAATGACTGCAGTCTCCCCTAGCAAACAAGATTTAAGTCCAACCTGTCGAGGAACTATGACCGTTAGTGACGTCAAAGTTCCACATAACCTGAAGAACACAAACGTGTACCCAACGACCGCAACACCGGTTCCTGACACTGTCTGTCATTTCATTTGTTTAGCTCGCTATAGGGATCAACTTGAGGTCAGCCCTCTGGTTTCAATTGGAGAAGGGCCAAGTGCAGGATCAAATGTTCGATTCCCAAATTCATTCTCCTTCAAGAATTTGGAACCGGAATTTGAAGTCAGGATGGATTTCTATGTCCTTCGGTCTCGTAAGGAATTCCTTCCACATGAAGCAAAATATCATATAAATACGAAGGTAACAGTGAAATAAATTCTTAAGTATATCATCGTATATTTTTTTGAGCTTTCTTTCGTGTTTCCCCTGTCTCCCGAAAGTTTCAGTTCCATTTCAACCTTACCGTCGTCGCAACTATAAAATTGTTTCTAAAACCCATTTATTTTGAACAGGAGAAGACTCCAAAGAAGTCAAAAGATGCACCCAAATTGAAATTGGGTCGAGGTTACCAAGCAAGCCCGGCTGGACCAGACGCAGTCAGGACGTCAAACTTTAAATTGTGTGGAAGTTTAGTATTGAACATTAGCAATTTGGGAAGATCTTCATATCGACTGGAAGGAGGTCTAAACCCATTGGACGGATCCGTAACAATGGAAATAGAGTGTTCAGCTCAAGACGGTGTTGAAGAACGAGGATTCTTGACAATTTTTGACGATGTTGCTGGTTTTGGAGCTTGGCATCGCCGATGGTGTCGATTGACACCCACTGAATTGATATCGTACATGTACCCGGAGGATGAACAATCCAAGGTAAGTTTTGTCCTTTGAATTCAGATCAGTTGGTGCAGCCAATTTTCAACTAATGATTATTTAATTTTTTTCTTTACAGATTCCAAATCCCCACAGCATGATTACACTCCGAAATTGTGTGACATCCAATGTTAAGCCAGTTGACCGTGAGACATGTGCCAGAGCAAACACATTTATGCTTGTCATTTCTCGTCCACGCCGTGACACAGACAAGGAATCACTCGTCACGATTTGTGATGGCAAAAATACATATGTCAAACATTTGATTTCTGCGGATTCTAAGGAAGAACGTGACTTATGGTGTCAAAAACTTAATCGGGCTCTTGCAAATATGAGGGCATGGGATCCACAGTGTTACTCATCAAAAGATTCTTCGCAATTCTAAATGATCAGTTTTCTACTCCGTCTCCAATGTTGAATTTGAACTAGATCAATCCACATGTTATTCATTTATCATTTTAGTTTATTTAACCTGATTTATTATTTAATGATTTCTGTAATTTGTTCAATAAATGGTGCACTTACGAAAGTGTGGTGACGATGAGGCTGTATAACACTGAACGAGGACTTGTTACGATATTTTAGTATAATAATGTTAGAAATGTTATAAGACATTAAGACAAAATTTTAAAATCGTAAATAATATTTGGATGGAAATTAAAAAATCTGAATGAATGTTTTCACTGGTGATTTGTACGGGGATTAACCATGAAAAAACGCTGTCAGGATAGGAAATTGAAAATTTCATACACAAAATAGCATAAACACAACAGCTAAATTGAAATTGTTGCGAGAACAATGTTAAAAAATTTCGAACAAGTTTCTAATTTTTTTGAGCAAGAAAATCTCATCCGAATCCCATTATCCTTGGGACAGATTTTCTGTGAGTTGGCTTGGCGGTGAGTGCGGGGTTCAAGAATTCAAATGAGTTTTTGTTATCAGACAGGTGGATTTTTCTCCTGAAATTCATTTGGGTTTTATTATTATGGGATTCTAAAATTAGGAATTTTAATATTTAATCAGTTTCGGGGGAACAAACGGGAGCACTTGTGATTGTGATAAAAAAAATAAAACCATGTCATCCTGTATTACAAGGAGACGAAAATTTACAATAAATAGTGACCGGATATTTCTTGGAATACCAGGGTTTGCTTTAGTAAGTGGTTTTCGAAATTTTGAGTAATTAATTTTAGTAATTTTAAAAATTATAATACCGCAATTTTTTTTTCCACGCAAGGGTTTCGGTATCGGAGAATTCGTTGGAAAATTATCCACGTCATACGCGTACATTGCTACTGGGCTTCTATTGGGGACATCAATTTTTACAGCCCTAGGAGTCACTATTCCAATCTCATGGAGAAAAAATCTCAATTGGTTTATCATTGTGGTGAGTGAGAGTCAAAAATTTTAGTTTATTTTTTTAACAGAAAAAAGCTTATTTACGTGTGTCGAATGTGTTAAATCTTTATATGATTTTCTATAGCTTCTAATTGGAAACTTCGTGTGCAGTATTTTCTACTTGATTATTATTACTCAATCTGAGGAATCATTCAATGGGATGAATAACTTAACAATATCAATAAACTCATCAAATATGACTGAAGAGACGACTACTGCTATTACCGGGTCAAACCTAGAAAGTATTATTGAATCTCATAATGGTACAAAAAATGCGACCCATGACGATAATTCATTGCCTCCGACTATTTCGCCAAGATCTTATGTAAGAATATAAAGAAATGGATTAGAAGTAAACGTCATATAAAGAATATTTGGAGTTAAATAGGTTTTACGAATATCGTTTGGAATTTTTGCAGACTCAAGGACTAAAATCTTCAATTGCTTTCATTGTATTGGGAGTCCTCCTGATCTTAAATTCACTTGCTGCCGTTTTTGTGAAGTAAGATTGAGCATTTAATTCCAAAATTAAATTACAAAACAAGTTTCGCCTTTTCGATTTTCTGTACACTTTTTAATGTTCCTGTACATTTTTTATCACAGAGTTGATACTACAAACCAAGTAGCCGATATTGGGCAATCTGTTCCAGTAAATGAAACTGAACTAAAACCTTTGGACGGAAAGGAGAACGAGGCTGTTGATGATGACAATAACGACAGTCACGGGCACGGTGGAGTTATAGCTTAGAATTAATTCGTGTTATGACCCTTGCGGCCTTGTGTGCCTACGTTGCATTTAATTATAATTATATTTTATATGTGTATTATGTATTGGAAAAATACAAATACTGCGACCGAACTTCTTCTTACTTTGAATTCCAAATACCTAAACTGAGTGAATCTCAATGTCCTTAATCTGATTAATTTAAGAAAGAATGGCACCGAACTACTCACCTGCATGCAATACAATACTGTTATGGTGTTATGAAACGAAACCTTCTCGGCCACATGCCACGTGGCGGCTTGGACACTCGTGGTATGGTAATCGGTGTCAGTATCGACGGGTCGACAGGAATTGTTAATTAATAATTAGTATTATTGAATTATGCTCAATGCTCACTTGCGCACTATTAAATTGCATTTTTGTATTTATCATTTGAAGAAAAGTTTTTATGCAATGAATATTAATGTATTTAAATAAAACTTGAACGCACTCGTGGAAAAATCAAAATTACTATACTGGTCAACGAATTGTGAAAAGAATGTTTAGTTTTTTGGTCGTGGCAATGACGAACGTTTCGTTAATCCTCTCAGGACTCTTTTGTGCCTCAAAATAAAGTTAATAGATTTACGATCCAATTCTCAACTTCTCAACTGCACTAGAACTAACCAAAACACTGAACATTCTGCCAGAATAACAATTGAAGTTGAGAAAAATATTTGAACCAATTGATTGATATTGTAATGTAACATATTAATTAAATATTTTATTGTACGTTCAACGAGATAATTTGCATAATAAATTTGAAGTTAACAACATTAATAATTCATGAGGAAAAGTATTTCATTGTAAGATTAATTGTAATTAATTAATAACTCAGTTATTAGGAAGATTTCTTGCCATGTGCAAGTGAAGGCATGCGATTGAAAAATAGAGTTTATTAGCTTTTAATTTGTAGTAAATTGTCAAGTGAGCTTCGGTCTCAGACTTGATTTGATGACGCGTATAACAAGGCGTTATTAGCGAAAAAATTGTAATGAATTTAGACTATTGTGAAACCTTGATTATGTTGAATAGCTTGTAGTAATTTATACCTCAGTCGTTCCTTGGTATTATAGCGTGGAAGATCTAGTAGATTAAAACAAGTGTGGGCGACAGGAAGGTACTTCTCGTCAAGCGTCGGTTGAATCACAATCTACCAAAATCAAAATAGCAAAAATTATTTAAGCGGCTGGGAAAATAAGAAGCACAGTTAATGGACGGAATTGAAAATATTCTTACTTTCAGACTCTTCATCCCAGTAATCGGAATTCGATCACTTCCCGTTAAAAATAGCAGAAAGTCCTTCTTCTCAGCCAAAGAAAGCTCATGAAAAACTTCCCAGAAAAGAATTATTGTTGGGTCGGTGGGTGAATAATTTTTATAGGTACAATTTCTTTCCAGCTCTCCCCAGTCGTAGTCTTCATTACCGGTTACCTGCAAATACACAATCACAGAAGTTTAATTTCCATGTACAATTGTAATAGTGTGAATCGAACAAATCGAACTAACAATTTCCCATTTGATTTGACAAACTTATACATATCATTTCCGCTGGAGAAAAAACCCTTGTCAGGCGACCGGTTTTCAAAGACAAAGATGGACTGACAATCTGGTTGTCTGAATTGGCTTACCATAGCTTGCAACTCTTGTGAATGAAACAATGGTAGAACTGTACTCCCACAAACACGATCAAAGCCTTGTTTGAATGCATCGAATTGACTTTTCACAGAGACATTCAACACATGATTGATGTAAAGTTCAACAAACTCTTCTTTGTTTTCTTGTGTCACAGAGGTATTTGCACCATTCGGTTTCAGCGGTGAGACTTTAACAGCTCCAAAAGCTTCTTGTGTAATTTCAAACGTTAGGCAGAACACATCTGCCAAGTCTGGATCACTGCAAAAAAAATCCACAAGATTAAGCATGCATTTAAAATAAATACAATGGAATAAAGTTAAAATGAAAAAGCGTGAATAGTGGACGTTAATTAGTTTCAAATTTTACGTTCCTATTAATCATATTAGAATCATTTGAAGACCTTTGATGCTACTAATTTTTGAAAAACAAGAAATCAACGCGTGAAGGTGCATAATAATTTCCTTACCTGTACTCCAAGAGTTGTTCGAATGACCGTCCAACCGAAGGATTTAGTTCCTTAAAATCATTCAAGTCGATTTTCTCATCCAACAACTTCTTGTAAAGTGCTAGCGGAAAGGGGAGATTTATAATAGTGAAATTATAAATAGCTAAACCACATAGGACTCCTATCACGTAATACATCATTGTATCTTCAAATGACTCTTCATTGAACCACATGAGACGGGATTCCTCGAAATTTCGGAACATTCCGTATTTTGGGTCCAAGATTTCACGAATGAGGAGTAGGAAAAATTCTTTCTTGACCCCACCGGCATCTTCGCCTTCTTCTCCGATGAATTTGACCTAGGAAACCCAAATTGTTTAAAATACGGAAAATTCATTCCTGCGATTGAACACAGTAAATCCTTTACATATCACAAGCTGGGAGTAGAAAAATATGAGACGTAAATTTTGTAGAAGTTTGATTTGGAATATACTAGAATGGAAGATAATGAATGAACGTACACACTCATCAACATTTGATTTTAATTACCTTCAGTGGTTTCTTCAAGTCATTTGTATTTAAACTGTACATAACTGATATCGTGTCCTGAACAATTGTTGCTCGTGACACTTGAATCGTCAAAAATTGATGCTCCTGTGGATTTGATGCCAGAGAAAACATACACTCCATCATAGCATTAGCCGTTGCCTTATTCATGGCATCTTGCATTTGTATCATTTGATCTGTCTTCGTCGCAATAAGTGCAAAAAAAATAATAAAGTAAAGTATGAGTTCATTTGAAATAAAATTAGTTTTCCGGCTTACCTGCAGTAGAACTGTTTTGGCTTGAGCATCAAATACAAACGGAAAATCACAAAAGTACACTCCATTTCTGTTTTTACCCTTCTTGAGCCACCCGCAGTAGTCCATCTTTATATTAGTCTGTGTTTTTAATAATGATATTATTAATACTCCCATTTTACTAAAAATCCACATCACCTTTCATACGAAAGTATGAAAATGTAAAAATCTCGCAAATGGAAACTTACTTTGGCTCCTAACTGCGGAATCGTGAAGGTGTGATAGGATAATTTCATAGACGCTCGATTAAACCGATTAAAAACGCTGAGAAGATTTAGACAAATGCTAATGGCCGAGTCTTTCTGAAAAAAGTGTCAGAACAAGTTCTTAAGAATGATAGTTCACTTTCAACCAACTTATAGGGGTCATCCGGGTCGTGAGACCTATTCATTTCATTTCAAAAGTATTTTCGTGTCGTTAAATACAATTGACTTGACCTTGAATAATTTTTTCGTGTTCAAGACGAACTGTTTAATGAAAATAAGTTAGTTAGCCTATATTTTAGCATACACGTATAATTTAATAATTTTAATAATTATATCTTACTTGTGACTGTGATTGGTGTTGGGAGTCCATTATGGTTATAATGGTTTTCTTATATACAGAAATTATGCGTTGAACATGTTCAATGGGTGAGTTGTATATCCATTGCATCACGACCGAACCCATTTGTGGTGGAAGAGATTGGATACGATCGGCAAACATGATTGGAAGAACTGGGTTTACTCCTAAATATATAATGGAAAATTATTAAAGCAAATGTGACTGCAAAAATGTGATACAAATGGCTTGTTTAAAGTTAACTACTTAGAGTCACTTTTAGAACAAAGTATTTGTCTGAGCTAACATTCAAACAGCTTCCATATTCCAGTTTGCCTCTAAAAATGCTTGACAAAAATACCTAGTATTCTTTTAACCAGACCATCAATCTGAACTTTCTGTATAGCTGTGGCTCACCTGAATAAAAAGTAGGAACAAGAGGTAGCAGCACATAGATCCGCAGGATTTCTACGTGTTTCAATTGATGAGGAAGTCTGGGAACTAATTCTTTGAATATGACTTGTTCTATCACACCAGGTAAAGTTGATGATCTCATAGAAACTAATTTTGCAAATATTCTCTCTGCCTGTGGAATAATAAAAATATTGCAAATTAATTTGAATTGATCTTCAACTTAACTATTAGTATTTAACTATTTAATAACCAAGTCAATATTGATTTTTGTCATACTTGGACTAAATCTATCCCAATATTTTTCCAAGTCGAAGGAACATGTTCTCTAGAAGGCTGCAAAAATGATGCGTTCCATATGGATGGATACGCAAACAGAGTTTCTGCTAACGTCATAATATCTTGGTCAACTGGCTCAATGGCTGCGGCCATTTGATCTAAACGTTCTTCAGTAAACGTAAGAATTTGTGTCTGCTCTTTGTATAGTCGATAGTCTTGAATTGTAGGAAGCCCAGAATCGTCATTCAATAAAACGAATGTTTGATCACCACCCCCAAATATTCCATTCACAGATGAAGGTAGGGCTGTGACCTGAAAAAATTGAGAAGTCTCGATTAATTACTGTGCAAATTATACTAAGTAGCCTTTCACCTAAGTACTTACTTGCATAGGACTGTTTTTCGATAAAAAATCTTGTAGTCCAAGTTGACCACGTGAGCCAAGACCGAATGAATAAAGTTTGTTATTATCAGTCAAACAAAGTGCATGCCATCGTCCACATGCAATCTGGGTAATGACGGATCCAAACTCTAAAATTTTCCTGGGAAGAACTTCATTGGTGAGGGAAGAATGGCCCTAGGAAGTAACAGAAAGATAACGAATATTAGCAAAATTCAGTCCCGATGAAATCATATAATATTGCGTACCAGTTGACCGTACATTCCATTCCCACAGGTGAAGACTCCGCCATCCTACAAAAATGTAAAAATAAATATACGTCACATTTTTTAAATGTTGACAGACCAGGGAAAGTGCCAATAAATACAATGATGATATATAAGACAACACAATTGATGCGTGATTTAATTTCTGAACATTAAAATTTGAAATAAAAACCAGATAAAATTTTTGAAAAACCTGAGTTAAAAATGCGGTGTGATCTGCCCCTGCAGTAATATATCGCACACCAAGAGATCGCAAAGTTGTGAGCTGAGTCGGTTGACATTTGTCACTCATATCACTCACACCAATTTGTCCACAATTATTTTTACCCCATCCAAACACAGAACCTGACACGCTTAAGGCAAATGAATGAAAATCACCTGAAAATAAAAGCATTCGTTAGACTGAAGAAGGAAAAAATATAAAAATTTTGTGCTTTCAGAAATCTTAATCACGTACCAGTTGATATGAGCGCAGTTGGAAGACCAACGAGCATTTCCACCAGACATGGCTTAGCCTGAGACAAACCATTTGCATAACCAAGGCCGAGCTAAAAAGAAACAGATATGCAAGTTCAATAAAAATATTTCAGGTCGTTCTTATCAAGGAATTCCAACGTAGAACTCGACCCTACTATAAAAATTTTCGAAACTAAATGCTAAGGTTCACAAAGGGGCATACACTCAATATAATGTAACGGCGTCCTAGCAATTATGAATTGGCAAGTAACCAATTCATAATTTATTGTCTGTCACAATTCCTTCCCAGGGTTTGCACTCGCACACAATTTGCGGAACTGTGATACTAATTATCCTGACATTGCCCTTCAAAGTTTTAATGGTGTCAACTGAATTTTACAATGAAATTCAAATTCTATGCCCCGGTCGTAATTTTGACTGAAACAACTGAAGACCCGCTTCTACTTCTGTTATTAACCTTGTCAAAATTACCAGTTACTGAGACTCACCTGTCCGTGACTATTTGATCCAAAAGTATATATTTCTCCAACGTTTGTGAGTACAATAGAATGTGAATGTCCTGCAGCCACTTGAACAACGACTTTTGTGGCCAGGTACTTTACAGTTTTAGGAAAGGCAACGAATCGATCAGGCGCAGGAATTGGGGCTAAACCAAGTCCTAATTGTCCGTCACGGTCCAATCCCCATGAAAATAAAGTTCCCCATTGATCAACAGCTAAATTGTGGGCGTGTCCAGCACTCACAGCTACGATATTACGACCATCTAAACCTTCTACTTTTTCAGGTCGCGTCCGACCTTTGGAATGGCCTAGTTGACCGTAATCATTGCTCCCACAACTCCATAAAGTTCCATCGTTGAGAATAAATACGGTGTGGTAATCACCGCATATGACTGAAACAGAATAAAATCCATATAAACAAAGTTGCTTTAGAAAAATAGATTCATTCAACTCAGACTCCCAAGTCCCAACTTGACATATATCGTAAAACGCAATACACTGAATTGAATACTTAACAAGCTTGCGAAGGACAGGAAGGAGTGAAGAAAATCTGATTAATCTGTAATATTTGGAGTAAAAACTAAAATACGTCTAATCAAAACTAGCAAATTAAAATATCTCACAGCAAATAAGCGTTAACTGATAATTAACCAATAGTAACATTTTACAAAATTTGTGATTTATAAAGGTATAAAGAAATAGTACGAAGAGACGAAGACTCGCTAAAAACGAGAGGAAAAGACCGCCATCCACGTTGTTACATTTACGAACGCCCAAGTCTTACAAAAAATTTATATCTTGCCACAAACTACTATCTACTATGTACGCAAAAGGGATAGAAATCAGAATATGAGTGCTGGTTGATTTACTGACTCCTGGTTTGTTTTCCTTTATCCAATTCCAAACCAATCAATTTGAGATTCCAAAAAATTAAAATAACAATAGAATAAAATCAATTTAATTTACGCACTCGATTTAACGCTTTCCCTGAATTTGAGTTTAGTTGGTATCGTCAGATGCTCTTCCTCAATTCCGCCGACACCCTGTAAAGAAAATATCACAAATTAATTAATTAATTTTGGACTGACAACAAAACCCACATAATTAATATTGTAATTAGAACTTAAGGTTCTGTTGTGCTTTCCTTACCAATTGACCACTACCAGTGTCTCCCCAAGCAAAAATATCTTTGGGAGATTCTGCCAATGGAATTACAGACAAGTTTGAATTTTCAACTTCCATAATTTTGTCATGAAACGCATTCGAACCCACAAAACTGAAACAGGTACAAAACAAATGCAATTCAAAATTAAAATTAAAATTAATGACTATGGTGTGCAAATTAGAAAAATACAAGCAAATTATATAAAAAATAAAAATTACTTACATATTACTACACTGGTCCAATTTGGTTAGGAAATTCTAGACTTTCTCACTTTTGAAATTTTTTTGAAATCATCACATGTATGTTCTGTCAGTCAGTATTATCCGATTTCGGTCTTCCGTGATATTTTTGACAGGTGGGTGGATTTTTTCTAAATTATTAGAGCGCACTGAAAAAAACTATAAATTTTGAACGTGAAATCATTTGATCAATTTTGGAAATGTTTGGAGAACAATTGAATTGAGTCTGATTTAGATAGAATTACGCAATACTTGTGACTTGAACTATTTATTTCTACACAACTGCTCTAGAAGAAAATAAAAATATTCTAGTTTGTACTAGAACATTCATACAGATTTCAAAATCTCCGACTGTCTCATTCGTCTGTCGACGTGGGATTCATGGGAAACTCAATGCACAATCTCCAAAATCAATGTGTACAGGGTGTTCAATGCAAAATATCCATTTGGCCTGGCCTAGGACTTATAATTTGCCCAAAAATAAATTTGCATAATATTATGAAATAATTCTCTTCCACCATTTGCAATAATAAGTAATTCCTTTAATGATTAATGCATAGACGTTCTTGAATAAAAAAGTCGATATAGAAATGTTTAACCTTTTCAATAGAGTAGTTATATAAAATACTTTCTGATTCTGAATCCATTATCTTATGTGTGACTGGATTTGGGTTATATATAATCTAATATACTTATATTTTATATAATATTTAATATATACACTGCATTTAATGTCACCATGTGAGTAAATGGAACAAAAGCCAAAGCCAGGTATTCCTCGCGACCTAATCGGGCTCAAAATCCACCTTAGCAGTTTCGCGTGGTAATTGTGTCTTAGATCTAACCGGACGACGACGTATCGCTGAGGCTGACAAAATTGACATATTATTTGAAGACCCTGGCTGATTTGTAGTCTCAGCGTCAGGATCAGTATTCACGCCCTTCTCAGAAGTTTTGGGCATCAACTTCATATATTTTCCAAGACCTTTTTTATGGTGTTCTGGCCCAGCAGATAGTTCCGTTGGCTTGGAATGAATTTCGTGAAACTGTTCGACTAATTTTTCTCTAGCTTCATCCTGAATTTTCAAGCCATCCAGCAGTGTGTTCAAAGATTCTGGTGAGTCACTCAAGGTCATGCCAGGCTTAGGTTTTGCTCTCGATTTCCTTGGGTGTTTTGATTTCAATTCAAGCTGTGGGATAAAAATGAACAACATTCATATTTAAGTATGCCGCATATATCTTATTTCTGGGCAATGGAAGGCCGCTGCGACTCGCTTGGGTCTTCAGAATTTAGTAGGTAGGTACGTTACTTTGATATAAGAAATATTAGTAATCACTCACGGTAACCAAAAAAATACGGAATGAGTATGTTTAGTCGAAAGGCGTATATCGGAATCAAAATACAAATGCGTTTTTCTTTACAATAGTTAGACTAATTGGGATTGAATTATTCAAACATATTAAATCCACTTACATGTCTTAATCTCTTCACCTCGGCAGCCAATGTCTCCTTGGAAAGTATATCGGTTGTGTTATCGGAAAACGTACGTTTTGCTAGCCCTTCTATATCTGCAGTAATTTTTGTGACAAAGTCTCTTGCTTTCAATGTTTGATCCATACTTGATTTGAACTTTACAATCCATTCCTTTTTTTCTTCAGTATTCATGATGTTCCAAAAATTTGGTTTTTGATCAACTTCAGTCACTTCTTGTGATCCGCAGAATCCAGACTTTCCGGACTGATTATTTGTCCTAGTCAGCAATGGTCCTGATTTTTGTACACTTGAACCTGGTAGTTCTGAACCATTGAAACTTTGTGGATTAGAATTCGTAGAGTTGTGGGTATCCAGAAATTCACAGTCAAAATCATCAATGCAGTCCAGAAACTTGGGCCGAGCTCTTCGTTTCTTCTCCTGAGGAACACACGCGAACTCAGTCTTCTTATCAGGCACGGATTTCAGCTCTCCAGGAATTGTAATGCTGTCAAAATCTTCGTCGGAAGACTCCACTTCTAAAATATACAAGATTTAATCATCAATTTTGTTAATCCGTTGCAGCATTAGCGTAGCCGTAGTGGCGGACTCTCGGACAGCCACTGGTCCTTAGGAACATGACGATTCAATCCATCAGATAAGTGAAGCGGTTGGTTTCGTCAATGAAATGAATACTTTTTACAAAGAAATGCCCGAAATTTTAATTATTACGCTGTACAACAAATGAATTTACCTTCATCACCCGGAGTTTTAAGCTTATGAGCAGCAACTTTCGATTGTGCGAAAGAAGCAGGCATTCTTCCTTTCAGAGTCCGCGCAGTTGGGGCTTCCATTATAACTTTGTCGAAAATTCGAAATATAGTCTTCATGTATGGGTGATTGATTGAATGCTTCTTCTCCCTTACTAGTCGTAACATTAGTTTTTTGAAATAATCGTATCGTTCTTCCCTCGTGGCAAGTTTCCTACCCGCTGTAACGGGTGGTCCGCAAGCTGAGAACAACAAAATTAAACAAGTTGTCAACAATATGATAATTTCAGGAAAAATATCTTAAATTATGAGTGATCAAATTACCCAGGGCAATTCTTCCATTCAACATTATTTTCTTTTGACAGAGTTCCAGATTATTTAAAGTTTCATCGAGAGAGGCAATAACGCTGACAAAATCTCCGTTGAACAAAAAATTTTCTCGCCAACTCTTGCACGAATCAATCTCACCGTACTCAGCCAGTTTCTTTCGTGTTTGATGATAATTCCTGTATATCTTCATCTCATCAGTACCAAACTAAACAAAATTACAAAATGAACAAGATCATTAAAGTAACTTGCCTGGTATAGTACTAACACTCGATTATAAATTTCGATCAAATAGCTGACCGACTGACTTAATTGTCACACAATTGTATCAAATAAATGGTGTCAGTTAAGTATTAAAATAAATTTAGTCAAACTCACTGTATCGGTAGAAAGGACGATATTTACGAATCCAGATGCTTTCAAACAAGTTAAAATCGTCATGATTTGACGTCGTAGCGCAAAGACTCCCTCACCACGAAGTCCGGTGGAAAAACACCTTAGATTAGCTTCAAACTTCTGTATCTTTTGGACGTCTTCCAGACTGAGTTCAATGGAAAAACGATCAGCACAATTCCTAGGTTGGTTCTGGTACACAAGCCAAAGAAGAAATAATCCACCGATTTGCCGTTTCATTTCGATTCTGTCCTTGGGGAACTTTCTGTATAAATAATCTTCTTCCTTCATTGAATTCATTTCATCTTGTCCTGGTCGCAATGGCTGAGACGGATACGGCGGAAGCCAAACTTCTTTCGCAGTTTTAATAATGAGTTTGATTACTGCTTCACTGTGGGCTGTATAAACCTGACCACCACGACCACGTTTAACTCCAATCCTTAAAGTTCACAAAAATAAACAAATTAACACTAGCATTACGGAGTGTCTTAAATTAAAATTATCAATAGTTAAAAAAGAACATATTAATGTTGTAATAAAAAAAATTACTAACCAATTGTAATATGCCGTCACATGTCGTTGTCGAGCCACAGAACTTAACGTTTCATATCCCCATCCCTTCTGGGCTAAGTAAACAGTGATGACCTTGACGAATAAATATATAATTAATTCTCAACAGTTTAGCCACTAAACTTAAGCACAACATAATACACACTAGTTTTTAATTGGTATCTTTTTAAATAATTATAAAATAAATTTTTACCACATCAAAATCCGTCCTGAGACAACTCCACAGGTGTTCGTACACGTCCGCACTCATCGTCACATTCATTTTGACTAACCTGACAAAAATTTAAATAACAAGTAAAAATATATTCTAGATTTTCATAATGTGTGTATTTTTTATATAAAATAAATTATGGTTTGACATGAATTAAAATTCATCCTCCCTTGGTGGTGCGGTTGGCGCGGTTATGCTGTGAAGACGAAGAGTTGACAGTGTCTTAAAAAAATCTTTTCACAAACACTGGAGAGTCACCCGAATGTAATGGGAATGAGCGGGGGATAAATATGCCATTTTCATCTTAATTAATTAAATAGAATCAATTTTTGAAAAAAATAAACTAAACGAAAACGACTCACACAACTTGAGAATAGAAATGATTTCAAAAAATAAATATTTTCCCGGGTAACTTTTTGTGGGGAATCACTGAGAATCTGGAATATGGGGCCGGGTGGGATTAATGGAAACTATCCGGCTAGATATGATAATTATCGATAGATTCCGGTCGGACAGTTTGATCTCACACTGCACTGGCCGAATTATCCGACCGGATATTCGGTATTCGGCACAGTGTAATTTTCTCGGATATCGGATACTTAACCGATTCATCAAAATACACCGTGACTTGATCATGCATGACAGACTTCATCCAAATTATCCAGTTATCCGGATAACAGGATTGAGGTGCAACTGTGCATCTAATAATGTGAGGTCCAAGGATTTGTAGACTCATCAATCGTTGCTCCCAATCTATAAATCCTTAATCCTTGGTGAGGTCAATGAATGAAAATTATGTTTTTGAAATAGGAAGCACGCAATCCTTAGATGTCCTACGGGATTCAATGTAATGTACTTCGTCGTGGGGATCTTTACCTCGATTGCATGTCACCATCATTCCTCGAATGGCAACTGAGATAACCACTGTATCGATAGGGATCGATCAAGCACTTGTCATTTCCACGAGTTGGAAAATATGGAAAGCGGTTAATATAATCTTGTAGTCCTTTGTACATGCACTCAGGAGACATGTTCAGAGTTCAGACTTTCGGATAAGACCATCATATCAATTCAGTGAAACACCTTTGTATTTATATTTATTTGACACAGTCGTTGATTTGATGATGCCCGATGACTAGGTTTCTAATTTAGCCAGTCAATTGAATTGTGCAAAAGGTTTGTTCAGCAATATGTATTGCATTTGGCGATGATCTTAGTTAGCCGTATTAGTAATCATCGTGATACTTTTTTATTAATTAGTAAATGAGGAGACAAAAAGCGTAATTGAATATTAATTAAATGTATTCAGTAAATCTAATTATCAATTTTGCGTCGCCATTTGATTTGTCTAATGGTACGACCAAACACCCATCACTGTTCAGGAATTCGTCAACGCTTAGAACGGCTTCTCCCAAGTGATCATCTTTTGTGATCCGGTCGTTGTCCCTTACTTTGAAGTACAAGTGCTGTAAGAACAGAAAAATTTAAATACTGAAAATAGAAGCAGAAATATTATATCAATCAAGGATCAATAACCCTTGCACTTTGAATACTATTATTTGTGACAAAATTCTCGAGAAAAAATTAGTTTCTCGAGTTTCGCAGCGATTAGAGAATTATAGTAGTAGTAGTAAAATTCTGACAGCAATCGGTTAAAAATTCATCAAATGGCCAGAAAAAATATGTGTGCACAATCATGATAATTTTCACGTCAGGGAAAGGGAAATACAGCGCACCTGACTGAAATGAATGGTAATTGCCAATTGCGGTTCTTCAGTACACCAACATTGAGTTTACCTGATCAATGCCTAGTTGACATCTGTCAAATTGGATGACATCCGCCCAGTCCGCATCATCAACGTTATTAATTATTGAAGTAGTGTGGAATTTATTATTTGGTCCATTTTTTCCTCTTCGAAAATAAACCTTGACATACGGGTCATTCTTACTCCCAACTTCTTGAACTTTTGGTAGATTTCTGTGAAAGTCGAAATAACGATGTGTAATACACACGATGCACATTTACATATTTAATAAATATTCCGTAATTCAATCTAACCTGGCAGACAATTTGAATTTTATTGGAGTTGTTCTTTGCACAAGAATTTTCTTCACAGCCCGCTGATCTCCTCCTATTAAACTGACTTCTGTTTCCTGGCCTGACTCAACATATTTGTCTACGTCGAGTTCACCGGTGCCGATTTTACGTACTTGAGCTTGTAGTTGTTCAATGGCTTGGAAATGCCATTTCTAGAGGAGAGTTGTCTAAAAATATTACTAACCAGTCTGTCTTAACCCAATATTTATTTATCGCCAAGTACAACTACCAATTGAAAAAGAATAAATTAGTTTTTTAACCATTACTAGTTTAATTACCTGCTCAGTCCCATTCTTCCAGATAAACCAGAAAATTTTACTCCAGTCAGGTTCAGCCTTTTTTCCAGGTTCTGATGTTCCAACCACTTTACTCTTCTGGTTGTCTTTATCAGTGAACGAAACTGCGACGGTTGGGTTCAAAACATTTCCTAAACCTCTGGGAAGATATTCGTTTTTAGTAACGCGTTACTGGACATTTGTAGAGATCGAAATAGTAAAGTTACAACAATTTGCTCTACAAATCTGCTGGTTAAGCAGGAGACATCGATGTACTATATCAAAGAATACCTTCCGGACAGCACAAAGGTCAGATTCAAAGTGACATCGGAGAGATTTTTGGGTTGAAGAGGGTTTTTGTAGTCCAAAACGACAGAGTCGTTACCGCATTGGAAAGATGCCTCTGATTTTACAGCAGCGACGACAAAAGCGAGTGACAATATTAAACTGTTTATGCCTTTAGATACCATTTCTCTAGTGGTAGATGAAAATAAGAATTGACTGAATGATTTGAGCAATTCTTATTTAATTTAAATCCTAAATCGTAATTTCCATGTACACTCAACCACCAACTGATTATTACCACCAATTTCTTACTTGTATACTTGTTATATACCTTGCCCTGTGAACAACAATTTTTTGTGAACAACTTGATGTTTTTCCTAGTATTTTTGATTCTTAGTTTTTCCACGTCTATTGAAAACCAGTTTTGCATGGTCAAGACAAGCCGTTGAGTAATTACTCACGGACTAATTGATAAATTAGCATTAGATATTGTCATTTCGTTTAGCACATTAGCACTGGTCTCAGCTTTATTACATACACTTTATTTACTAGTAAATCTAACATTCTGCATTCAAGTTTTATGTGGTCTCGCAAATGCAACGCTGAAAGTCAGACAAGTCAGCCTTTCAGGTAATTCCTGATACTTGACACGGTATTTCCACCAAGACGTTTCAGTATCCATAAAGTCCAGAGATTGGAAAACTTCAATTTCGTTAGGGTCAAAGCACGGCATCATCTTGAACATCTCTGAAAAAAATTGTACACCAGTATTCTTAATGTCATATTATAAGAAAAGCCCTTGGAGTGTTAAATTGTTAAGATTAAAAATATGCCAAAAAATTTCTAAAACTTACTCATAACTCCATTGTACTTGGACGGGACAAATATTTTGACACGTTCTTCATCAACTATATGGTTGGACTGCGATGTCCACTCCTTTGTAAGAGTACACTTCAAAAATACATCCACAAATCCTAATTTGGTGTACAAGAATCCTTCTCTGTGAAATTATAAAATAGGTAATGATTATTTTAAGAGATACATTGAAAAATTCAAGAAATATTTTTATTTACACATAATTTCCACAATGATTTTTGAGAGGCTGAAATTGCTGAGCTTCCATTCTTTTCACGAAAGGTTCGTCACTTTCATATTTAAACAATGGGTTTCCAAATTGTAATTCTTCATTGAGTGTCCAATTGAACATATGAAAATTCATATTATGTGTTACTGTAATATTTTTGTCGTATTCTTAATTTTATTAAATTATTGCTTGCGAATTAATTGTAAGGAAACAGACGCTACACTATTTTTCTGAGGAATTCAATAATATAATTCTCAAATCATATTTGTGTTCTTGAAGAAAGTAAACGTACTTATATAGTAAACAAATAAGTGCTATGAGCGAAGATGCTAAAAAAGGTTTTGTGACTTTTGTACACCACGACCCATGGATCATACTAGTAGTGGTGGACTTCAAAAACTGACCCTCAAATCATGTTCTGTTTTTGGTTCAAATGATTGAGTACCTGGTGTTGTTATAACATTTACAAATTACAGGTGACAAGATAAGGGTTTCTTTTCTTTCACTTTCAAATTATGGTTAGACATGTGGATTCACTGTATCGGGAGATAAATCAGAAAGAAATCGAGGCTTATTTAGTAAACACTACGAATCTGTAAAACGAATTCACATGCAATTTTAAATCAGAGAAAGATTATACTAATGAGAAAGCTTTGATGGACATGGAAGCAACTGTCAATGAAGAGGGTGAGAAAATGGATCAAATATATTGGTGTAACACATCCCCGTCCATTCATGCTTTGTGGACCCTGAATGATCATGTCTCCTATATTAATACAATAATCGAGACATAAATGTTTAGCCTTAGCAGTGGATTTGATCGACTCGTCGTATCACATGTTGAATTTGAGACTGAATTCTCAAAACTGTTAATCCCACTTATCGTTATAGTTTACTTTCCAATATGAATGAATTTTGAATGGATTGATCGGATGCCATTTTTCAAAGCAAAAATAGTTTATTCTCTCGAGCATTTACGTTTACGTGTAAGGTGACAAAAATAAAATGTCTTTAGTCTTAGATTGGATTAGACCAGGTCATGACGAGGAGGAGAACAAGTCGGGGATTTTAGTCATCAAGCGGGGGACCCAGGTACACCATAGAGACTTCCGTATTTCCATAAACAGCTGAAATTGAGGGGTACAAGAGTTCATGGGTAGGGAGTCCACGGAATGCGACTCCAAGGAATTCATAGTCTTTCTCAAATGCCAATGTACTATCCTCACAATCCAGAATCACACGAATTCTCTCACCAACTTGATAGCGCGGGGCATTGCTTATGAGTGGATAGTGTCCTTGGGAGTCTCCATTATGAAGAAGTGAATTGTCCACGAGATTCCAACCCCAAGAATGTTCATCTTGTCCAAGAAGAGGAATGTAACCTTGGGCCCTCATCTCAGCTCTCTTGGATGCGACACCCACAACGGCCACGGTTCCTAGAGGACCTTCCCAAATCACTTCCCAAGCATGACGTCCTTCACTGAACCCTATTTTCCCACGTACACCGTCCGTACTCTGTGCAACGGGATTTCGATGAATCGTGAATCCATTTGTCTTGACAAAGATATTCCGTGAGCAGTCATGAGGATTCCAAGCATGATGAAATGCTCTTAACTTTCCTTTAAACGTTGGCAGAGAGGCTAAGAGTTCTGAGTGTGTTACTTCAGTATTGAGTTCACGATTACAAGATGATTTCCACACTTCACTGTTCTCATCACTGATTATCTCCCGGAATTCTGGACAAACCATTGCGACTCTTGGTAAGTCTTTTAGATTTAGGAATGTAAAAACATTTTCTAAAACACTCTCTGGGAGATCAAGTATATGAAGAGGACCGGGACCGGAGTCATCGAATGAATCTGTTTCTGGAGATGACAATTCTTTTATAGCTGATCCAGAGCCAGAACTACTGGACGCACCAACGCTGTGGGCAGTTGATCCGGCTAATTGTCGACGTTCTTGACCGTGACCAAGAGGAGGATGAATCGACGCTGCCAAACCCCTTGCCTTGTTACTATTCACACCTTGGGCTTGACCTGATGAGGCTCTCGAGGACCCAGCCTGTGCTCCTTGTCCACTTGAACCTCCAGATGATTCTGATCTTCCGGAAAAACTAATAGATTTAGCTGATCGTCCACTTTTAGATGATGATACTTTTTGAGCACCCGGCTGCTGTTTGTTCTTGTCTTTGTTCCCCGACATTTTCTTTGACTAGAATCGTATGACTAGAATCTTCGAATTTCCAAATTTGCCACGTCTAGTCCATTGTAATTTTGACAGGGGAAATGACGAAAGTGACGGAACTAAAGAAACTTGGCTTTTGACTTCATTTCTGAGTCAATAATTTTATTTTATTTGATTTGATTTTTTATTAGAGTGATTTCCAAAGCATTCAAACATCAAGGTTTCTAAGGGAACATTTGGACTTTCACGTTAAATTTTGAAATTCTTATCTTCACATTATGCCAGACTTTTACTTTCCAATGTTTTGTTTGAACTTATGATAGAATATTCTGAACTGATAATCTTCTTTACAATCTTTGGACTTTACGAATTCGTGTCAGAATTCCAATCACGTCTTGTCGACACTGCTGTGCCCGACCAGGTGAATAAAAGAAAACAGAAGTAAACTGAAAATATCAGGGGGATCTATATTTCTTGTTGTTTATAGTTTATTTTGTCAAAATACAGGAATCTAAAATATCAGTCCTTGTTGTTGAACAAGGCGATTTGGCCATTAGTAATGGCTTTCTTAATCTCCTCATTACCGTTCTTTGTGAGCTCCTTAGCATATTGTGTTCAATAAAATTGTGTTTGATAATAGAGACATTATTGCGGTGTTCGCTACAAATTAATTAATCCACATGGATTTGGTGCAAAAATAACACACTCTGTGTACGATTTGTGTAAATTAGAACAAGCCCAGTTTACATATTTTATGAAAAAGGTTATGAATTTCTTGTTCACGTGGAAAAATTGTTAGTTGCAGAACAGAACTGCATGATGACCTCCGCAAATTACAAATGTGAAGGAGATGTTGAGTCGAGAATTAATCTACTGTATATTGCGTGTATATTCGTACCTTGCGTGTTCGACTTCAATCAGACAAGTCACTAATGGGGAAGTCACAAAATAATTTAATTGCTCAAAAGTCTTCAAAGTGAAACTAAGCTGATGTTATATGACAACTTACAGAATGAAAAGTTATTGCTTTGGCGTGCCACTAGATTTATAGACTCATTAGAACTTTCCAATAAATATGAAACGAGAGTATAGTAATTCCGTCGTACACGTAATATCGCCGAGTTCATCACATTGCAATTTCACATAGAAAATGAGTACCAAAACTGGAGAACCGAATTATTTCCTAACTACCCGACGTTTGCGTTCTGAGAACTTGTATTGACAATTAATCCATTAATCCTGCAGCAGGCGGTGTTGTACGCTTCTACGTTCTCGAAATGAAAGTAACATCAAGTTTCTCTTTCCTCAATAGATACGTTATTAATCTGCAGTGTTTTGCTGGCCAAGGCAGGGACTGGAGAACTTTTTCGCATACGCATAATGATCAGAATACCGGAAATGGTTCGAACGTCACCGATTGAAATCAATAAACAAAAGGAAGAAATTCAAAATCACAATAGTTGTTTGCTGTACTGGAGAGTTTACTTTAATTTTGGATTTTATTTGTGTGTAATTCCATTTCGTTTCAAATACAATGTTTCCACCGGTCTTTTGGAAAAGTATGAAAATTCAGTTCAAAAGGTAAGTTTTGTTAGCCAAACTTGTACTATTTCGTGTCGGGTTTTAATCGAGTAGTACATGAAGCCAATGAATTTGTCCACGTAGTAAACCTTAAGGAAATTGCATGATTTGGTGCGTGGAATGGACAATATTCAATAGTACTTGTTAGTTTCGGATTTTTACATTTCTTGATCTTCACAGATTCTTTCAGTATTTGGAAACTCTCTTGGCATTTTAGCAACCCTGGCTCGTTTGGCATTATTCAACTATAAATTGGCATTTGAAGATCCAAGTTACTTTTTTCGAATTTTTCCCTTTGCCTCGGACTTAATGTACAACCTGACTTTCATATACGTCTTTTGGAGGAGGAGTTCATTTTTTTCAGCTGTTTTCCAAGATTTTCAAACTCCAACTGCTTCGAACCTACACATATCAGCAAAGAGAGCTAAACGCGTAATAATAAATATGATATTTAGGATGCACGATGAACGAGTCAATATAATATATTTTATTTTTTAGAAAATGGTCTTTGCAGTCATATTTTGTTTGTTTTTCGCTGGGATGATTCCGATCCGGGTCACGGAAGAAATGTTTAGCCTTAGCAGTGGATTTGATCGACTGGTCGTATCATATGTTGGATTTGAGACTGAACTCTCAAAACTATTAATCCCACTTAGTTTACTTTCTAACGTTTTGTTTGAACTTATGATAGAATATTCTGAACTGATAATTTTCTTTACAATCTTTGTGCTTTACGAATCCGTGTCAGAATTCCAATCATGTCTAGTCGACACTGCTGTGCCCGACCAGGTGAATAAAAGAAAACAGAAGTAAACTGAAAATATACGGGAGATCAATATTTCTTGTTGTTTATAGGTTTTGTCAAAATACAGGAATCTAAAATATCAGTCCGTGTTGTTGAACAAGGCGATTTGGCCGTTAGTCGTGGCTTTCTTAATCTCCTCATTACCGTTCTTTGTGAGCTCCTTCACACAAATTTTTAGTGGGTCAGCATCATTCAATCCAATTGCGTTCCTAATTTATTCAAGTGGATTTCTGTGTTTGGCAGCCACGACTAATCACAAGGTAAGAGCTGGTATTTGCAGGAAATCAAATTGTATTGCAAACTAATGTTGCCAAAAATGCTTTTTTTAAAAAAGCTTTATTTCAAAAATCTATGAAAACTCTCCCATTATATTATGCTGTATCCGAATTTATACGTACAATTAGAAGGAAAATTTCTTTGGCCAGATTCAGGCACTGTATTCGTACGCGAATTTAATTTTCTATATTAGATGGATACCTTGAAAGATTGGATTCAGATGAGATGCCGTAACATTGAACATTCTGATTTGATTGTAACGCTGAATGATTTAACACCAAGGAGTACTGTGGGTTTAAGCGTAGCAGGTTTATTCCCCATCAATTTCAACTTTCTAGGATCAGTAAGTGAAAGTAAATCTTATGCAAACATTTAGAACGCATATGAATTTTACGCGTTTCATTTTTCAGTTGGCTGGCTTGCTGTTGACTTACATCATAGTTGTGGTTCAAATGAAAATGTCTGGACCATCAATATTACCAATTACATGTCCTCCTTGCCTGTGTAATCTCTCTAGCTCTGAGAAATAACATTTTCAGATGATATACATCAAATAAACAGTCGCGACTGGTAGAAAGCCCGTGGAATTGGTAAGTGGTAAAGAGGAAATGGTTGTGAGCGTTTAGGTTGAGGGGGTTCAGAGAGTGGTCGCGAGGGTTTATAGCATGGTTGAGTGGGTGAATAGATAGATTGGTTGGGAGGGTTCAGAGTGATCGAGAGGGTTTATAGCGTGGCTCAGTGGGTGAATAGACAGAGTGGTAATGATGTTGTCGGGAGTTGTTTGTAGGGTGTGGAGACGCAGTAGAATGGGATATGGATGTGGTACGTATCTTATAGCATTATGTTGGAAGCAAGATTTGGTGATATAAATAGAAGCATTATGTGGAGATATCTCCTAAACGTTGTGGTTTTGAGTGATATAAATGGAAGCATTATGTGGTGATATCTCTTTAACGTTCTGGTTTAGAGTAATATAAATGCAAGCTCTAATGGCAACGGCCCAATGAGGTTAACATGTCGAGGCGATGGAGGTGATTTTTCTCTAACATTGAGTGTCCCACCTCATGGAGGCGATATCTCTTCAACGTTACGTATCTTATAGCATTATAGTGGAAGCACGATTAAAATTTGGAGGCGATATGTAATTGCATTATAATGGAAGCAAGATTATCATTCGGAGGCGATATTTGTTTAACATTACGAGTCCCACCTCATGGAGGCGATATCTCTCCAACGTTACGTATCTTATAGCATTATAGTGGAAGCACGATTAGAATTTGGAGGCGATATGTAATTGCATTATAATGGAAGCAACATTATCATTCGGAGGCGATATTTGTTTAACATTACGAGTCCCACCTCATGGAGGCGATATCTCTCCCACGTTACGTATCTTATTGCATTATAGTGGAAGCAAGGAATAAAATTTGGCGGCGATATATATTTGCATTATATTGGAAGCAAGATTAACATTTGGAGGCGATATATAATCGCATTATAGTGGAAGCAAGGATTAAAATTTGGAGGCGATATGTAATTGCATTATAGTGGAAGCAAGGATAACAATCGGAGGTGATATCTCTTCAACGTTACGTATCTTATAGCATTATAGTGGGAGCATGGGTTAATATTTGGAGGCGACATATGATTGCAGTATATTGGAAGCAAGGATTAAATTTGGAGGCGATATGTACTTGCATTATAGTGGAAGCAAGGATTAAAATTTGGAGGCGATATATATTTGCATTATATTGGAAGCAAGATTAACATTCGGAGGCGATATCTCTACAACGTTACGTATCTGATGACGTGTAGTACTAAGCGTTTAAACTTTCTTGAGTGCTCATACCCGTTCCAATTCCGGATTGCTTTTAAACCGACATGAATTAAAGCAGAAAGATATTCAAAGTGCATTAATGTTATTGACTTAAGATAGTTTCATATACACGGCTAGTCCGGCGCTTGTTCTAATTGGTTTTAATCACACTATAGTTGAGGCAAATGTGAATTCAAAACGCTTTGTATTAAGTGCGCCTGTGACGTTTTCGTTTAAGCTGCATAGGTGAAAAAGTAAAGGAGCAATATAAATAGTATATTGATCAGAGCAGTTTTTAAGTTACTGTGCTTTAATGTATATACGACTGTGAGGATGTCGTGTGAGAAGCATGGGTGGCGACGGACATTCAAGGGGATTTTATAAGCCCTCACGGGACTGTGTCCCACGGGCTAATAAATATAGAGGACAGCTGCCCCCCAATGATTAATGATAATTTTAATACATTCAATACAAATGTTTCACACTGTTATCCCCTATACTAAGGACGGATCACCTTCTCAATACTTTTCTAGTGCCCGAATTATTCATTTATTGTGGAAATGCTGTGAAACGCAGTGTTAAATATGACTCTTGGTACGATATTCTCCCAAGTGGTAAATTTTCCTATATATGACGCCTTTTGTTGCAAGACCCATGATTGACTCCACACTGCGAATCTGTAATAAATTTGGAATACAGAATTAAATTAAAACTAGTTGGCTTCGAAATTATTGTACATTTATTTGTGGAATTATAATTACAGTGTGTGGAAAGCAACGCTATGAACGCACCTAAAGACCTATGTAGGTATATAACCACAATAATTACCCGACGGAGGCTGTGAGATCAAATTCTCTCCAAAAATTACACCCCGGTTTATTCTTTCATGCGTGAAAAGGTCTAAACTCTCTAGTAGAAATACTTTCGAAAACATCTCAAGAAAGTATTAGCATTCGTTTAAAACCAGAATTTTACATGAAATTCGTAGAGTGATTGGGTTTGTGCATATAAGCTCATTTTTGTGTACATCTCGAGTGCAATCGCCCAAAATGTTCAATCCCAAATTAAGTCGGCGTAAGAGTTTTTGGTAGAATTTAATCGTTCGATGCGATCATTCCATTGCTCCATTTGTAGTGTAAATAAAATATACTAGCAATAAGCCCGTCCTACGGACGTGCGAGTAATAGAAGTTATGGTACACCCTGTAAATGTTTACCACTTGCGGGACACCCTGTCACATTGAATGCTAAAATCATAATCACCGGAAAATAAATCGATAAATAAAAAAAA